>JAUMHQ010000089.1:2403723-2422987 GCA_032361165.1 Enteromius paludinosus | reverse complement strand
TATGTCCATGTACTGAACTGTTATTATTCAACCATGCCAAGCTCAATTCAGTTTTCCATTCTATGGCACCTTTAAAGCACTTCTCAGTACTTCGACCTCGGACAGTAATATCATCACTCCTGAATACAATTCTGTCAGTACAACCAAGGAGTGATGATATTACTGCGCCGAGGTCAAAGTGCTGTGAAGTGCTCTTCCGCCATACATTATAGTCATCTTCTTTATCTGCTTAAAAGGTCGCCATTGTTTTATTTTGTGTCACCATACTTACTCGTGTAACTAGTCATTTAACCATCTTTTACACCCTTCCTCTCTGAAAGAGGGGCTTTAATCAGTGCCATCAATGTTCAATTAATTCAACTGCTTAAATGATTTCACCTGTTAAAGCTGAGCCTCAAAAGGTTTACAGTATGTGACAAAGACCAAATGCCAGGAAAAGAACAAAGATGGATCTTCACTCATCAGGACAGTCGCCTCACCGAAGTCGTGACTTGTCTTCTCAGTCTATAAATGGTTTTAGATGTTTCTCCGCTGGGAAACCTGTACTTCAAATTAACTAAATGAAGTTTCTTTTGTTAATAAAACAGGAGAGCTCTGCTCAGAGTGGCAGATTAAAGGACAAAGGGGTTTTATTAGAGGCTTTACATGGATTTACTGGAGTCTGGGGCTCGTCTGCCATTCTCAGGACAGACCGTTTTAATGTGGCCTTTTAAGTTCACTGAGCCCGAGGGTCTCATCTTGTGTGCCTTTCGCTGTGGCACACACACACACACAGGCATTTTGTAAACTTCCTGAACTAACAGTTTTTTGTGCATGACTCATTCGTCATTATTTTTTAATTTATTTCTCATGCATTTTTTTTTTGCTAAAATGTATATGACAGATTCTGCCAATGTAGCAAGACCAAATACACACAGATACTCAAAGTAGATTTTATAATATTGCATGCATTATTAAATGCTTTAATGTGATTCGTATTGGCACGTACTGATTTGGTTAATGGCTTATTATTATTATTATTATTATTTTTGAGATGCTTAAGAAAATGAACAACAACAACAATAAAACTTCAAGAACCAAAGCTGCTGAAAATCTGGACATTACTGTTGTGCTTTATTGAGTTAACGGTTTCATTTGCAAAATTACAATTCCATTTATTGGCATGTCACGTTAGCATGTTACTAATGTGATTGATGGAAGCTTTCAGTCACCAACCACATGCTGAGAGAGACTGTGGGTCCTCTCTCTATACAGTCTGCTGAGGTGAAATCTGAAAGAAACAAGCTTGTTTTTGACATTTATTCACTTTTTATTCAGTCATCAAACATGATAATTATATTTGATACTTGTGAAAAAGAATGGAAGTAAACACGCCCCTTACAAATTGTATTTTCTTGTGCGCAGGTCTTGATAAAGAAACAATATATGTGAGCCCGGGGCACAAAAACAGTCATAAGTAGCACAAGTATATTTGTAGCAATAGCCAAAAACACATTTTCTGGGTCAAAATGATTGACTTTTCTTTTATTCCAGAAATCATCAATCACGTATGTCCCATGAAGATATTTTGAACATTTCTAACTGTAAATATATTAGAAACTTTATTTTTAAAAGATAAAAGGATTCAATATGGACAACTTTAAAGCTGATTTTAAAAAAAGTTCGCACCCTCAGATTCTAGATTTTCAAATAATTGTATGTCAGCCAAATATTGTCCGATCCTAACAAACCATACATCAATGGGAAGCTTATTTAGTCAGCTGATGGATTTCAGTCATTACAGTAGTTTGACCATCTGAAAAAAGTGCATTTGATGATACAAATGAAAACTTGTTGTGTTTGAGCAAATAGTGCATACATATTTGTGTAAAACCCATGATAGGATAGAAAAGCTACAATAGCTTTTTAAGTATTGGTCTGTTGTATTAACTGTTACAAAGGCTTTTGAGAGTTTTTATTGTTTAGTGTTTTGAGAAGCCTTTGCCTGGTTTGTCATTTGTATCAAACAAATTCAAATCTCTTTACGAAGAGTTCGGATCGCTATGGACAGTGACTGTCACGTTGTGTAAATTGAAAAGGAAATGCTCTGCCATCTGCTGGCAGCACGTGTAATTACAACCTACAAAAGCTGCCTGACAGGATATGAGCTCTGAGCCGCTTATAAATTGCAGATTGCAATGTCAAAGATAAACATCTAATATCTGTCAAGGCAAATATCATCTCTGCTTCTGAAACCCTCGCAGGTTTATCTTCACAACCGGCTCTTTTTATTTAAACCGCGCTCACCGCGTCGAGTGTATTTCAAGCTGTCCCGGGTCATATTTTTGTGCAGCCGAAAAACCAATAAAGATGCAATAGCTGAAATATAAAAGTCATTACCAATATATTTTCTGCTTGCCCCTCAGTTGCCTTAAAGAATATGTAATTGACCAGGACCATTTTCTCTCCGTGAACCCTAACAACGAAGATTGCTTTAGCATGTTGGGGACAGTCAGGGCAGCTCGTGGAGGCTGGATTATAAGGCTGCTGAATGCCTGTTGATTGGGGTGTTAATTGTTGCGGAGGCGTAATGTTGGTCACATGGTTATGGCGGATGGGTTGAGGAGGACTTTATTAAACAGCCCCATGTCTTTGACAGTTGTCTCTGCTCTGAATCAACATCTCTCATGCACAAAGTATCTGAATGTTTGCCTGGTAGATGATGAAAGGGTTCAAAAATACCATTCGATAACAGTGACGCAGGACAGTATCTTTTACACTGTATCACAAAAACATGTCTCTTCAGACTTGGTGCTTCACAAACATTTGGTTATAAAGGCACCCATAATCAAACATACAATGATATTTAAAACTGTAATACCTAAATGTCATTGATTTATTTATTTGGATTATATGTTAGTACTGCCAAACGATTAATTGCATCCAAAATAATGTTTTGTTTTTTTTGGCATAATGTATGTGTGTGATCTGTGCATATTTATGGATTTATATATTTATATTTATATAGAGATACACACACACATACAGTGTATATATTGAAAATATTTACATGTATTTAAAGTACATGTCTGTATATTCATTTAATTTATAAAAAAATATTTAAAATATAAACATAACCTATTTTTCTGAAATATACACACGTATATGTGTATTTATATATACATAACAAATATTTTGGATGCAATTAATCACAATTAATTTTTTGACAGCACTAATATGTATATGTATGTATTTTTTCTTAACAAAATGTTAAGAAAAAATGTTTAACACTATTTAATATTATAACTGGGTGATTTAAAGCATCAGTCATTAAGTTGGGAAACATATTTATAGAATTTAATTAGTTTACATTTATTATTATATATTATCTAATAAATAATTTTTGATTGACCTCTTGGTTTTATGTTTTTTTCAATTTCTTTTTTTTTTGTCTGTGGAACATAAAAGGAGATATTTTGAAAACATATTGCTAATGAAACTCAAAATCTTCATTTATTACCAAAAAAAAAAAAAATGTAGTAATGTAACCACCTGAAACATGATCAATTATTATAAAATGTATATATTTTTAATATAATGCAGAAAATGCATAATTATAATAATTGGAAATATATATATACACACAAGCACACACAAAAACTACTTATAAAATTATGTCATGAAATATTACATTTTCATCATTCTATGAAAATTATTTATATATATATCTTCTGAAAGCCTTCATCATCATTCACTCCTTGTGCTATCCCACAATCCTGTGTGTGGGGTTCAACTGAAAGAATACAAATGGTGTTTGAAACTGTTGTAAGAAGTGTTTTTTATGATTCTATTTCTATCGTCGTCATCTCTCACTTGTCTAAGGGTTATCAGATGTGACATTTGGTGCTACAAAAGTTATAGGTGCCCTTGTGCAAAAAGCCTTAATTACCAAAAAGCACATTGCACACAGATTTCTGAACCCAATGCTCGCTTGTTTTGAATCTGTTGTTTCACCAGTAATTATCAGTGTCATTAGATTTGAAGACATGAACAGTGTTAGTGTTTCCAGATGACAGTCAGCTCGTGGTAATAACCGTACAGCGCTGTGATCTGCTCGAGACGACGACGGCCTGTAATTTCACCATGCTGCAGTTTTCCAAACACTCCCATCAGAACTATAAATCCCTCCGTTTCCAAAAACCCTGCTAATAAAATGCTCTGGAATGGGTGTTGGTCAATCCACAGCCTAATGCTCAGAAGCACAGCAGTTGATATTTATTCTCCACGGCTGATGAAGTAATGGTGAGTCACCTCTCCTGTCCTTTTTTCACTCAGATGCCGTGTCGTAACACGTCGAGGCATCTGTCTTCTCTCGTTGGAATCATCTGCATCCCAAAATATTTCTAAATGTCAAGACAGATGTGTTGCGTTACGCATGTTTTCTTCTAATACACTGACTGCTGGTTCAAGAGCGGGACTTTTTTCTTCATTACAACTGACTTCATGCCCCAAAAATATCACAATTAATTTTTTGAATATGCCAACCATGCAGTAGAAGAGGTGTATTCAAGTCATTATAGGAATTGTGTTTTAATAAATTAAATTGTGATGCACCGAAACACTGACAATGGAATTAAAGCCTCCTTCTAATATTTTAAAATATATTCAACAAATAATTACTCAAATTAAGACTTTAAAAAGCATTGAATATTAGGGATGTAACAGTATTGTAAATACCGTCGTAACGCAATATCAAATTTTTTCGATAATACCGTGGTCGCGTGACTCGATAAAACATTAGGTCTTCTGAGAAAAGTTTGCTCAGGCGAATGGAGCAAACGGGAGGTAGTAGACAAATCCTTTTAAAAGAGTTATATTTAAAAATATATGTGCATCCATCCATAATAAACAGTGCCTGAATAAGGGCTTCCTGTAGTGCTTTTTATTAACATTATTAACTTTTCTCCCACTTTTACTAATTGTTGTAACTGCAAACCATTCTGGCAGATGACGTAGGACATATGCACGATTTAGAAGTGCCTCTATTATTGATCTAGAAAACACCTTTGTGTGTGTAACACGGCTGTAGGTGAATGAAAACACCCTTCAAAGTTTTAAATCTGAAAGTGCACCGTGTATAAAAGTTATTGTCTCTTAAAAGAAAGAGACGACTCTGAATCATTGAAATGTATCCTTTTTAAAAGGAGATCACACACTTGTTGGTCTTTTCTGCAATGGTCTGAATGAAAATGCAAATTAATTTTTGGCCACTAGGTGCCTCGTTTGAAGCGTTAAAATGTATTTTTTCCTCTGTAACACTTTACACAAAGCAGCTCTGAGCTCACAAACACTGCTTTATCAGTCATTACACACACGATGAGATGAAAATGAGACCAATCACAGCAGATTAGCTTCACGCAAAAGAGGCGTTTAGAAAAAATTATCATTGAGTGAATCGTTTGGGAGTCGTTGAGCAATACAAAACAAATGCATATTAAAAGACGAGTAAAAATAGCTTTGTAAAGCATGCAGAGACCCCCAAAACCCAAAATATGAACTTTTCATTTCCCATAATAGGGGCACTTTAACTCTTAATAACTTAATATTGGATTTGTCAGAAAGACGATCATATACACCTAGAATGCCTTAAGCATGAGTAGATTGTGTTTTCATTCTTAGGTGAACTAAGACTTTCATTTCAGCCGAAACTAAACATGTATTTTTAGTGTTTCAGCCACAGAACGTACCGGTGTGGGACCCAATGCCAAGAGCTTAAGTTCTAGAGAAGACCATCTGATGTATGAAACGGGAGATTTACTGAAGGAAAAAGTCTTCATTTGCTTAGTATTTAACCCCACTGCTGTTTCATGGAAAGATGTAGAGAGCTATAACTTCTGATGCTTATTTCCTGTGCCCGGTCAAACTTAACAAACACTGAATCCCACAGACGTTTTTGTGGAGCTATAGCATTGTTACGTATAGTTCAAATCCTCTCACTTCATGTCGGCAGCAGCGTTTGGGACACGTGGACAGGCCGCAGAAAGCCATGTGGCAGAGGCCGGTTTACTTTTGGAAGTCAAACAGCAGGACTGTATGTGCGCCAACGGATCCGTCCTTTAAGTTTCATGAGCACTCCAAAAAAAGTGCAGGAAAATGGTGAGCTAAAATCGTGGCTGGCCGTCCCACAAACCTCAGCTCTTTCCTTCACTGCCTGGCCGCCCTCCCAGAGTCTCCAGCTCAGACCTCAGCGAGCAGAAATTCCCCCGCTCTGCTCTCCAGAGTCTCCACGCTCATGGGGAATGTAGTCAAACGCATGTCACCTACTTGTCGATCTTGCATGAGGGAGCAAAGATTAGGAGCTGAAAGAGCGCTCTGTCTGGTTTGACCCAGACTAGGTTTGGTTGCGTAAGACGGGGGCGACCTGGGTACCAGCCGGTGGCGGGCCGGCCATGGCTTGGGGTTTAGTTTGTGGGGTGGAAGCTCTGCTGCAGCGGAGCGGGACGTTCATATGGCGGATCGTCGTGTGGATGATCCAGAGGTGTTACCTGCAGAGGATGAGGTCATGTCAGCAGTGCCTGCAAACCTGCTTCTACCTGGGCGACGTTTATCAGGTACCGTCTTTTGTAGCAGCTCAAGGTTGGAGATGGTTTTAGTCTGTGTTTGGGAGTGTTTTTGATTCTGTCAGTGTCTTATACAGAAGAGTATATTGTTTGGTCTGCATTTTATTTCATTTGTCGGATATCTAAAATCTGATTTTAATATGAACTTACTCTTACTTTAAGACAAATAAAATAGACATTTTTTTTTTTTTTTGCCAAAGAAAACGTGGTCCTACTTTATATTAGGTGGCCTTAACTACTATGTACTTACATCAAAACACAAATACAATGTACTTTTTGTGTTCATATTGTGTTTGCAAATCACTTCTGCTGCTATTGTGGTGGATACGGGTACTGGTTGGTTACGGGTGGGTTAAGGTGTAAGGGATGGGCCAAGAGTGTAATTATAAAATGTAATTACAGAAGTTTTTTTTTATATATATATATATATATATATATATATATAAGTGCAATGTAAAAACTTGAATTGCATTATTCCTAATTATGAATTTAAATGTAAGTACACGGTAGTTAAGGCCTTAGAAACTTCTTTGACAACTCTAGTGAAAACCAAAATACTAAAATGTATTATGCTAAGTATACTGCACATATATTTACATATTTAAGTGCTTAATGAAAATACCCTGCAATAGCACTTTTGGTATACTGAACATCTTGCTAAATCCTAACTAATTTTGTACCTAATGCAGTTTAGTTGTGAGGAAGTAGTGCTGACTACTAACTAAAGCTATAATGAAGTATATTTGATTGTGCTAAAGGCCTATTATTAAGAGATTGCGCACAAGTACTGTAAATAAAGTTGAACTTAATTTTCTCGAGGGATATGTAAGTATATATCTTAATAGATTTTAACTAGGTATAAAATAATTGTATTTTTAATAAATTACTTTTTTAATTTTGATAATGATTTTTGGGGGGGGGGTTCTTGAGGTTCTTTTCATAAAAATACATTTTTATGATGATAAATTTGCTGTTTTCATGTTAAAACTGAGGGAACGGAAATATGTTATGAACATATATATTCACATATGTAGTTTAAAAGCCTGAGGACATATTGAAAATCTGTCTCATTAAAACCTGAAATTATACAGAAAGCTTTTAGATTTAAACAAAAGAATCATTGTTCTGGTAAAGCAGAAATTACAGACTCGGAAAAGGGCTTTTCAAACTTGCCCATAGCATAGAGTCTCATAATGCAATAATCCTGTACATAGGTTTATCCCTCAGGATTGCAGTGCAGATGAAGAGATTGGTGCTAAAAACACGTTTCATACTGATTATCTGCCATGAAAATGAGTCTACTAATAAAACGTCATTTTTATCCTGACCAAAGGTTGTATTATGTTCTGCATTTATTTTTACTAAACTTTTACAAGAGCACCTCAACAGTTACATGAAATTATACATCATCTCCACCACAGTATATTGTAAACAGACATTTTTGGTATTGGTTGGTTTATAGCACAGAGACTTTGATTCGAGCTGAAAAACAAAGCAATTTTGTGCTGTTTTTGTGGTTACATAAGATTCGACTGGTTTGTTAACAGATGTTTTATCTGTTGAAAAATGCACCAAGTTCGTTTCTTCGTCCAACATCCTGTTGTTATTTTCAGTGACAGAAAAATAAGCAGTTTCTGGTTTGTTCTGCACACCAAATGTGTGCTTTTCCACAGTAATCCGGGTGCATGGCTTCTGGTGCAAAGCGAATGAAGACTTTTGCCTTCACAAAAAGAAAAAAAAATCTATTCCACGTTTAAAAAAAAAAGAAGCTGTTAGATATTTACTGATACCTGAAGGTCTGGAATCCATGGCAGCTTTCGTAGGCCAAGGCCTGCCCATGAGGCCATTTGACGAACATGTTGGTCAGCATCACGTTTCAGGGTGGGGAAATGTTGCCACAATAACAGACCAGTAAAACTCTCCGACATATTTTGAAGATTCTACGAATGAATGAATTTTACAGCAGCATCCGCCTTCAAAAGCATTGACCGTGTTTCATCTGCTCGCTCTGAGGCTCAAGTAGGTTAATTGTTTTATTTAATTGTAGGCTAATCATATGTGAAAATTATTATATACAGTGCCATCTCCTATATTCTTATTGATATTTAGTGCCACAGTTTACCAGGAAGTGGCGTTTTTGTTCTCCTTGACTCTGTGGTTGGAAGCGGTACTTTATTCGCGTATGTTTTATGCGATATTCCAGTTTTGCACATGCGTTTAATTCAAATCTTTGGATGGAAACAGCTAATGTCTCAGTTGTAAACATGACAGCTTTCTTCTTTTGTTTGTTCAGTTGGTTAACTGTTGTATTTGTTTGGTTGGGTAATTGGTTGTATGGTTGGCTTGGCTGGATGGTTGATTGGTAGTTTATATGGTTAATTGGTTAGCTGGTGGGTTGTTTTTTTCTGGTTGATTATCCCGTGGTTTGTTTATTGGTTTGTTGTGTTTATGATTGACTGGTTGTGTTGGCTGCTTGTTTGTTTGATTGTTTACATGGTTGATTAGGTTGTTGGTTGGCTGGATGTTTGTTTGGTCGGTTATTTATATAGTAGTTTGGCTCACTGTTTAGTTGGTTGTTTATATGGTTATGCATGGTTGTTTGGTTGGTTGTTTTATTGTAGGATTGAATGGTTGTTTGGTTGATTGGGTTGGTTAGCTGTCTGGTTGGTTGATTGGGTGATTGTTTATTTGGTTGACGGGTTGATCTGTTTAAATTTTGAGCATACAGACCAATTTACACCAGATTGCAATACGTCATGTCTCGGACATTTCAAGGCCCAACAAACACTGACTCTACGTGGTCAATCAGCAAAAACAAGCGGCATCCAACGCCAACAGACCATAACAGGGGTGACACAGAGATTCGACAAAACCCCTCCGAATGTGTCTTTATCCTTTTTGTCTGTTTGTCAATTCAGTGGGAATCTGCAATTGTACACCAACCAAACTTATACCAAACTATACAAAATACCAAACATACCAATTTCATTTTAAACATTATTTGAATTTGAAAATACAAATAACAATGCCTAACACTAATACTGCACTGAAGGCCCCTGGGATAGAAACAATATTCTGTCAATATTCTGCCATAACTATTCATAGATCTTTTCAGTGTTGTTTTGACTGTTGCTGAGAGATGCCTTGTGACTCATAGCTCAGCTCTAGATGATTATTATATACCGCGGTAGTGAACTTTTTCTGTCTGTTTACTTTCCCATGTGTACCAACTGAGAGAAGATATTGTACAACTCGAGTTTTGAGTCTAATGAGTTCAGCTAGTGTTCATTTGGCCACTGTAGTGGGTGAGGAGGAGGATCTAGTGCACTGTCAATCATCTGATGTCATGCCTGTGTCCACAGATGACCGAGGGACGACTCTGCCAGGTTCAGCTCCTGGACGACAGGAAGCTGGAGCTCTTGGTCCAGGTATAATGCTTCTCAGTTCTAGTCTATTAAACCTCCCACTCGAGGGTAATGGACCTCAATAAACCTCGCTGTCTCACATTATATTGATCAGTGGATTTTCTCTCACAGCCAAAGCTGTTGTCTCGTGAACTCTTGGATTTGGTCTCATCTCATTTTAACCTGAAAGAGAAGGAATACTTTGGATTCACCTATGTGGATGACACGTGAGTACCTATAGAGATTCTTCATTTCCCAGGGAACCTGGAAATCTAGCTTCTGACAAAATAAAGGAAGAAGAAACACAGCAAACCTGAATGTAAACAGATAGATCGTGCAAAAATGAATGTACTTGCAATATTCCCTGTTTTTTTTTTTTTTATCCAATAAAAGGTTTGGAATAACATTAGGGTGAGCAAACAATGACACAGCTAACTTAGTTTTACTCTTTTAGGTTCAAAAAAAGTATGCCACTATTTTTATATAACTGTGATTCTGTGAACTGTGATCACTGTAAAAGCAAAATGAGTTCTGCCCATTGCTGCTGAAGTCATTTCTGCGCAGAAGATTTTCATCTATTAGTGTTAAATTGCGGAGCAGTTACTGGTCTGAATAAGAATGTGGGCTTGCACATTTCAGTCAGATGACTTTTTCTCTTCCAGTGGTCAGTGCAAATGGCTGCAGCTGGACCGCAGAGTGCTGGAACACGACTTCTCCAAGAAATCGGGGCCCATTGCGCTTCAGTTCCTGGTGAGGTATGGGATGTCTGAAGTCACATGACCTAAGCGACCACAAAGCAGCACATTCCTGCACTGAATTACAGTTCTGCTGCTGTGCACCTTGTTTTAGATCTGAAGTGAGGTTTTTTTTTAAGTCTTCTGGCCACGATCCTTGTTTAACGCTATAAAATCGCGATTTGTCATTTGCAGGTTCTATATTGAGACCATTTCACTTCTGAAGGAGCACACGACTGTGGAGTTGTTCTTTCTGAATGCCAAGTCGGCCATCTATAATGTGAGTGCATTTGTGACTGTTTACTCACCGAAGTGATTCACAGTCTCATTTTCTCGCCTCTACAAACAATTAGAAAGCCACAGGCCTCAGACAGTTAATATGAGTTATTGCGTCCCAGGGCCACAGGAAAGGAATGTGCCACTGATTGGCTTGTGCAATCATGAAAAGGGGAATTCTTGAAAGATTCTTCATAACCATCAAGACCAAGCATTATTTTGGGCATAATTTTTTCAGTGTTCATTATGGCCTGGGCTTTCCCCACCGAAGTGTATCTAATACAGAAGAAAAAATTCATTTGTGTCGGCTTTGAAATCCTTTATTTTTAATTGGTTGCTAAGATTGTTATAAGTGGCAGGAAGTTACAGCAGTTTTCTCCTTTGAATTTAATATTTACATACTTGAACAGTATATACGATTTCCATTCATTTGTATTAAACTGTTTTAACAAATTAAGATGTATTACACAGTCATATATAAACGAAACAGGCAATATTTCTGTAATATTACTAATAAACTGACAATGTTTTAAATTGCACAATTACCAGGCTTATATATTTAAATAAATCCAGTTGGGTTAATTTTAGCAATTTTTTTAACTATTTATATTTTTAGTAAACATTTTTCACAATGAACAAACTTTAATTTAATTAAGATTGTTTAAATAATATCAAGTATTTGACATGCATATAAAAATCCCATGTATTTCTATAATAAACTTAGTTTGTTATATTAATGTGATTATATTTGTCAGTAAATAGGTCAGACTTCTGTAAAAGTGCTTGTAAACTGAAGGCGTTTTAAATACACAAAAATCTGGTTTTATATATTTATCATCAATAAATCCAGTCTTATGTCGTTTAACCAAATATTGCATGTTCCAAAGCCAGTTGTTTTATAACGATTTGTACATGAATAAACGTAATTGATTTCAAAAGTAACATATTTTTGCTGATTCAAAGCAATTTAAAGTAAACCGTTTTGAAAATATGATCATTTAAATAAAATCGAATAAAGGTATTTACAGTATGACTGAAAAATGTGCGTTATATTAAGTTTATTAGTTAAATATTATGCATGTAATTCACATACATAAATCATAAATTTGTGTGTGCGCACACATCTATCAGACACACCCTCAAATCTGTTTTGCTTTCAGTCTGTTACAATTAATTCACACTGGCAATTTTCCTTTATTATAATGAAAGGTTATATTAGGACAGCTGGTTGCCTGAATATTTCATAGACATGACAAACTATTTATTGATGAAAAGATCCATTTAAATTATTTGTGTATAACCTCATTATTATTCATGAGCCGAGCCATCTCACTAAAACAAATAGATGCCCATGGCAGGAATATCCTCATGTTGTTATTAAATAGACATGATGCGTTTGATTTCAAAGCATCGTTATTCACAGAACGGATCTGAAAGGGATTCAGTTCTTGGTTTTGCTTGTTTGTGCGCAGGGTGACATTGAGCTGGAGAGTGAGCTGGTTTTTAAATTAGCTGCTCATGCGCTGCAGGTAAGACGATCTGAGCTTTAAGATGTTTTCATGTTTTAGTCTGTGTTATGCATTAAATGCAAATACTGAAAGTGTTTTGTTTTAAAGGAATCCAAAGGAGACTATACAAGGTGAGTTTTGCCCTACTTACTTAAAGTTTGACATAACTTGGAAAGCACCTATTTTAAGACTTCAAGTGTCGTGACTTTATAATGTCACAACACACACGCATGTTGGTATTTGTGATTTATGAGGTTTCTCCACAGGCGAAATGGTTTGTATACTCTACTCCTTACAGGAAACGTTGTGCATTTTTAGATTTTCCAAAAAAAAAATCACTATTTAGTATGTTTTTTCGAAGCCTTTTGAGTTATGAGGACATAGGCACCGTCCTCATAAACCGCCTTCAAATTACAATACCTCTGTCATACTCATGTCATTAAACATATTTGTGTCCCTATAAACCATAAATACCAACACACTCATATTGAAATGGATTGGTTGTTTTCTGAAAAGAGTAAAATGACTGTCTCTCTTGTGTTACAATCTCTCTGTCATGCAGTACGGTGACTCAGTGAACCTAAGATATGGCAAAAGACATTAAGGGTTTTTTAATTGAGAAACAAGGTCAGCATGAGATTAGAGACATGTAATAATGTCTTATAATAGGATCAGAAAAGTTTGACTTTTAAAGGAATAGCTCACTAATATCCTCTCATCCAATCACATTTTTTCAGACTTCTATGACTTGTCCTTTTTTCCATCAGACATATTTATTTAGCGGCATGTTCAAGCTGCTGAGAAAAATCAGGCAGATTCTAACTTTCTATTTAAAGGACTATTAAAGCACCATAAAAGGGGTTTTTGGTTAATGAAAATCTATAGGCAGATGTGTTTGTTAATTGTCTAACTATTTTGTGAAAAATAATGAAAGATGTTACACTCTTATTACTTGTCCAGTGATGATTCAGTATAAGTTACGATACATAATGTAATAATGTGTTTAACATGAATCATTATGCTGCTGTAAGAATATTACCTGCATGTTAAAGAGTATTTGTGTTGGTTTTAGTGATGAAAGCACCAGAGCAGATCTGAAGAAGCTTCCAGCACTGCCCACTAAAGTCCTGAAGGAGCATCCATCTTTAGCATACTGGTAAAACATGTTATCATACGACTATTCAAACAGAAAACACTTGTGATGATAAGATTCAGAGGGACATCAGCAAATTTAGTTGGCTGTACATAAAATAGCGTTGTTGTTGTTGTTTTTTTGTCAATCATGTTTTCGATCCGTACTTTTATTGTAAAAGAAATAATAATTTTTTATACGCTCTTTTTTATTCAGCATGGATGCATTAAATTGATGAAAGATGACACTACTTACACTTAAGTACAGTCTTGATACACTTTAAGTAGCTTATGTCTGTGTACTTGAATTTATAACTACGTTGTATAAAGTCTGCAACACATGTGACGATCTTCTGGTTACTTAAGTAGCTGTGTAACAGACCCAGTCTCTAACAAATGTGTAACAGTAGCAGCCTGTTACATCTACATCATTACAAACCGTTCCATAACTTAGTTACATGGTAAGTACAAGACAAAGTACTGATTAAAATGTGATTACTATATTATTGTATATATTGTAGCTTACAAAAAAAAATGAATGAAGTGCCTTATCTGGTATGTTGTTCTCACAGTTCGCAGCTGCTTAATTGCTGCCAGTGTTGATGTGTCATTAAAGGCAGCGGCACAGACGGCCGTGAGATTTACACTGAGAGCCCATGAGTATGTGATGCTGAAGCTGCATTCATAGGCCTTTATGAGAACTTTATGCTCTGCTGTCTTTATGCTGACGCGGAGGCTGGGGATATATATCCTCCGTGGAGCGGCTTTCATCATCTTTCTCTTCTCTTTTGCAGCGAGGAGCGTGTGATTGAGCACTACAAGCTGTTGAAAGGGCTCTCTAGAGGACAGGCCATTGTGCAGTGAGTATCGGAAAAACAATGATTAGCCTCAGGGGGGGCGGGCCATCAGGGGAGAGCTGATTTATGATTGGCTCCGTAAATCCTTCACGCCCATGCCTCAGGACTGATGTGTGCTGATGGATACTTAAGATGCTGCTAAACAACCATCTTAAGCAAAAGTGTAACTTATTACGATCTGTTTCAGGTATTTGACCCTGGTGGAGTCACTGCCCACATATGGAGTGCATTATTATGAAGTGAAGGTAAAAGTAAAAATGAATGGATAGCAATTGCCATACGCCTTTATGGGTCACAGTTGAACTTTATAATATAATAAAATATATGTAATATAATGTAGTTTGACAAAAAAGTGTTATGCTCAGCAACGGAAACTAAACAAATATAACACATACACTATTTTTTGTTTGTACCTTAATATGAAGATTGCATTTGAAATTATTGCAATATAAAATTATTTTAAGAAATGTAATGTTAGGTGAGATTAATTGGTGAGAAAAATTTTATTAATTTATTAAATTTTTTCCAATCGCTATATAATTGTTATATCATATTATATGATGATGTTACCACAGTAAAATAAAATTTGAGTCCTAGTTAATTTCTCATAAATAATCATACATGTATTTTTACAGTGTAATTACATAAATAAGTATTGAGTAATATTAATGAACACATTTTTATGGAATTAGGTTTAGGGTTTGGTGCTTGTAATTACGCATACTTTACTGTTATTACTAAGTACGCATTACATGGTAATCACCATAAAATACATTCAAATATATACTAATAAAAGGTTGTATTAGTCTTTAAAGCTGTTGAGGTGTAACTAATGAAAGGTCTTGTTTGGCAGGATAAGCAAGGAATCCCGTGGTGGCTGGGCATCAGCTATAAAGGCATAGGACAGTATGACCACCAAGATAAAGTAAAACCTCGAAAGGTATGATGTTTTGGGCATTGGAGGGAATATTTGTTATATAACCATTCATGAGTCAGTGTTCAGAGCTCAGTATATCCTGTGAAATGAAGCTTTGATTTCCCCAGATGAGACTCGCAGCTTGTCAGCACTTGCTTTCATGGTTTATTTGCACTTGAGGCTATGATGATATAGAAATGAAGTGTAAAATTCAACATGTATAGACTGCATTTGTTATGTTTAAAAAGGTGTGCTGGTGAAACACAAGGGAAGCAAAATAACTGGTGTACAAGGGTGTGTTGTGAATAATTGATACATTAAATATCCGATATTTAATTGTATACCTATAAAAAAAAATGCACAATTGTAGGAACATTTTGTTTGTTTTCTGGATCAGATTTATTGGTAAAACTTACATGTTATTAAAAGATTGAATTAAAATCTCTCTCTCTCTCTCTCTCTCTCTCTCTCTCTATATATATATATATAAATCAACACTAAAGTCCTATTTCTTTAGCAATTCAGTTTTTTTGTTTTTGTAATTAAATGAAGTCTTAAAATGTTAATACATGTAATACAATACAATAATTAAAAAAAAATCTCTTTTGGCAAACAAAGCTGTACAATTCCAGTCCAGTCACACATATTTTTTTCGTGGCACGGACACGATTTTTTCTCTATTTTTGTAAGTCCAGCACGAATGGATGCATCCAATGGAATCCTAGTTTTCAAAACGTGCTGGTCTTATGAAAATAACGAAATAATTGCGTCCCTGACACGAATAAATAGATTAAATGGTAATTTCGTGATATTACCATTTAACAATTCTGGGTTGACAATTCAGTGAAATTTTAAAGAAAAAGTATGTGATACTTCCTTAAAAGTCTTCGAGAAGTACACTCTACCATTCAACAGCAATATATCTCGGTCAAAATTTCTTCAAGTTTAACCAAACTTTAATTTTGAGAGGATGCTGTGAAGCAGCGTTGCCAGAATCGGGTGACTTTTCTAGATTCCGGACGATATATCGGCAGGCCGATATTAGGCATTTATAATGGCCGATAAATCAATATTTAAAAAATAAAATAAAAACAGACGAAACACCGTTACTGGTAACTTTGATTTGGTGGTTGTTGTTATTGTGCTTTTTGTTCAAAGGATATATTTTGATGTTCCTCTGTTTGGTTATGACAATAAAAGAAGCAAGTTTCTTTTTAAAATGCATTATCATACTATGTTAATTAAAACTCATAAATACCTACAAATAACTAATGTTAGGATAATCTGTTAATGCTTTGTTGTGCGTTTCTGAAATGTAAAAAAAATAATAAATATAGGCCGATAAATCTGAATATCGGATTTTAAAACCAACAAATATTTGTATCGTATCAGCCTTCAAAATCGGTCGGGCTCTAGACTTTTCCACTGTTGCCATGGGTTGTTGTTGTTTAGTCTGTGGGTTAAAGGCAGGGTTAAACTGAGTCGGGGCCGAGTACCCAAACAAACCTGTAACCAATTAGTGTCTAATTGTGATGTGGAGGGGAGTGCGTTCAGTGAATAGCTGAGCAGAGTCTGGGGAGCGATAAGGCAAGAAGTAGGACCCATGTAAATATCGGATCAATGTTAGAGAGAACTCAAGGAGCGGAAGGCCTGCAATCGGAGGCCGAGATTGCTTTAAAAAACACTGAACAAAGAAAGAAACATGATTTGGTTAGTATTGATTGACAGTTAGGCTGATTTTGTTTCACAAACCTGGCAACCCTGCAGTGTACATCTTTGGGTTTCAGTGTGTATCTGCCTCCATCCTCTGGAGATGAGGTTTGTGTGTTCATAGTTCGTGTTGTTATATAGCTGGACGGTAAAGGCTGAAAAAAGGCAGCTAGTAAACTCCATTTTTATGATTGGAGTCTTCCTAGTGTGCATCACGAAACTCACAGGGCCCTGAAATCATCTTTTTGATTCTGGCTCTGGTTGGGCACAGGATTATATAACACATCACACTCTTGAGATTATGAAGTGAACAATTGGTTTAGGATTCTCTGGCTGGGCTAGAACAGGTGGAGCAGTGGCCCAGCCTGAGCGAGAGTGATCCACCCTGGGCTTGAGCTCTGGTATCTGACTGATGTCATGAGCAGCAAGGCTGGGCCAAGACTGCGTGCCTGAGCTCCTGGAGGAAACCTGATGAGACAAGTCAGGAACCGCGAGGAAAGACTCTTCAGCAGAGTAGACGCTAACATAATGAAGAAGCTCAGGATTTGATTAACATCGTTTAACCTTCCGAACCCCCGGTAAGAGGCTCTAAAAGCTGGATAATTTAGTTTCTCATGTGAAGTCTTGAGAGAGTTTGTTCTTGTCGGTAACCTGCAGACGCCTCGGCTGAATTGTTGTGTTGGTTTCAGCCGTGAAGGAGAAAGTGTTTATACTGGATTTTATATGGGTTATAAATATTGGTAGAAATAAATGTTGTTGTTGTTGTTGTTGTTGTTTTTCCTTCAGGAAACATACAACTACTAAGTTTAATGGTAGAATAACCATTCAAATGTAGGGTTGGTGTTACAAAAAGTACCTTTTAAAGGTTTGGGGTCAGAGATGGAAAAAAAAAGAGAGAAATTAATAAATTTTTTATTTAACAAGGATGCATTTGATCAAAAGTGACAGTAAAGACTTTTACTCTGTTATGGCTTCTATTGTATAAGAAAAAAAAAAGAAAAATGCTAATAAATGTTTGCTTTAATACTTTCTATTCATCAGTGAATCCTGGAAAATGTATTAGTTGCCACAAAATGCTGAAAATTCAGCTTTGAGCACATGAATAAATTACATTTGAACATATAGCCAAATAAAAAAAAGATATTTTAAATTGTAATAATATTTCACAGTATTTACTGTATTTTTGATCAAATAAACGCAGCCTTGTTGTGCAAAAGCCATAAAAATCATACAAACTTTTATATGGCGGTGAAGCATTCTCTATATGATTGAATCAGCTATGTATGTATTTTTAAATCTCATAAAGCAATATGATTTGAGTTGTGGTTACATGCAGCGGTTGCCGGGTTGACGTGTACGGAGTCATTTAGGTTTGAGGTGTAGTCGGTGAAATACCTCATCCCGTGAAACTCTCTCACATGTTGTTTTTCCTGATTTAGCTCTTCCAGTGGAAGCAGTTGGAGAACTTGTACTTCAGAGAGAAGAAGTTTGCTGTGGAGGTGAATGATCCTCACAGGTGAGGTTTGGGAGACTGATCTCGGGTCTGGATGCCACCGTATATAAATAATCTTTAGGGAGGGTCGTTAAGATTTGTAAAGACTTGTTTGTATGAAGTCTTATACAATAATATTTTGAAATAATATTGCAGATTAAAATACCTTTTTACAATTTGCATACATTTTAAAATGGAATTTATTTCTGTGATGTAAAGCATGAATTTTCAGCATCGTTACTCCGGTGTCACATGATCCTTCAGAAATCAGTCTAATATGATTATTTGCTGCTCAAGATGATGACTGGAAAGTTTCAAGATGTATTAACTTTTGTATTGAATTTCATGCATCCTTGATATATAAAATGTATTCAAATCATTTATTATTTATTAAAAAAGAAAATCTTGGGCTGCAACGATACACCAAACCCACGATTCGGTTCGTATCACGATTTTTGACCCACGATTCGGTTCGTTTCACGGTTTTTGACCCACGATTCGGTTCGTGTCACGTTTTTTGACCCACGATTCGGTTCGTGTCACGATTTTTGACCCACGATTCGGTTCGTGTCACGATTTTTGACCCACGATTCGGTTCGTGTCACGATTTTTGACCCACGATTCGGTTCGTGTCACG
>JAUMHQ010000089.1:2367308-2379288 GCA_032361165.1 Enteromius paludinosus | reverse complement strand
TGTCCATGTACTGAACTGTTATTATTCAACCATGCCAAGGTCAATTCAGTTTTCCATTCTATGGCACCTTTAAGACAAACAGCAAATCTCCTCCTTTATGTTTTACAGTGGAGGAAATAATTATTTGACCCCTCACTGATTTTGTAAGTTAGTCCAATGACACACAGAAATGAAAAGTCTCAGAACAGTATCATTTTAATGGTAGGTTTATTTTAACAGTGACAGATAAGACATCAAAAAGAAAATTGAAAAAATACATTTAAATAAAAGATAGAAACTCATTTGCATTTCATTGAGTGAAATAAGTATTTGAACCCTCTAACAAAAAACACAATACTTAGTGGCAAAACCCTTGTTTGCAAGCACAGAGGTCAAACGTTTCTTGTAACTGATGACCAAGTTTGCACACATCTTAGGAGGAATATTGGTCCACTCCTCTTTGCAGATTATCTCTAAATCACAAAGGTTTCGAGGCTGTCTTTGTGTAACTTTGAGCTCCAGCTCCCTCCATAGGTTTTCTATTGGATTAAGGTCCGGAGACTGACTAGGCCACTCCATGACCTTAATATGCTTCTTCTTGAGCCACTCCATTCTTGGCTTTGCTGTATGTTTTTGGTAATTGTCGTGCTGGAACACCCATCCACGACCCATTTTCAGTTTTCTGGCAGAGGGAAGGAGGTTGTCGCTCAGGATTTTACAATACATGGCTCAGCCCATTTTCCCGTTGATGCGGTGAAGTTGTCCTGTGTCCTTAGCAGAAAAACACCCCCAAAGCAAAATGTTTCCACGGTGTGGACGGTGTTTTGGGGGTCATAGGCAGCATTTTTCTTCCTCCAAACACGGCGAGTTGAGTTAATGCCAAAGAGCTTTTGGTCTCATCTGACCACAACACCTTCTCCCAGTCACTCTCTGAATCATTCAGGTGTTCATTGGCAAACTTCAGATGGGCGTGCACATGTGCCTTCTTGAGCAGGGGGACCTTGCGAGCACTGCAGGATTTTAATCCATTTGTTTCCAATGGTTTTCTTGGTGACTGTGGTCCCAGCTGCTTTGAGGTCATTAACTAACTCCTCCCACGTAGTTCTAGGATGATTTCTCACCTTTCTCAGAATCATTGACACCCCACAAGGTGAGATCTTGCGTGGAGCCCCAGACCGAGGCCAATTAATGGTCATTTTGTGCTCCTTCCATTTTCGAACAGTTGCACCAACAGTTGTCACCTTCTCTCCCAGCTTCTTGCTAATGGTTTTGTAGCCCGTTCCAGCCTTGTGCAGGTTTACAATTTTGTCTCTGACATCCTTGGACAGCTCTTTGGTCTTTCCCATGTTGGAGAGTTTGGAGTCTGCTTGATTGATTGATTCTGTGGACAGGTGTCTTTTATACAGGTGACTAGTTAAGACAGGTGTCTAATGAGGGTGACTAAATGAGTAGGACTGTCTAACCACTTTGTTGGAGCCAGAACTCTTAATGGTTGGCAGGGGTTTAAATACTTATTTCACTCAATGAAACGCAAATCAGTTTCTATCTTTTATTTAAAGTTATTTTTTTATTTTGATGTCCTATCTGTCACTGTTAAAATAAACCTACCATTAAAATTATACTGTTCTGAGACTTTTCATTTCTTTGTCATTGGACAAAATTACAAAATCAGCGAGGGGTCAAATAATTATTTCCTCCACTGTATATGCCAGTTAAACAAGTCTTAAAGGAATAGTTCACCAAAAAATGTAAAATTTGCCATAATTTAGAAACCCTCAAGTAGTTCCAAATTCGTATTTTATTTTTGTTGTTGTTTTGTTCTGCCGAAAACAAAAAGATATTTTGAAGAAAGTTTGTAACAAGACTTTTGGGTCACCATTGACTTCCATAGTATTTTTCCCTACTATGGAAGTCAATGGTGACCAAAACAGCATGGGTACAAACGTTTTTCAAAATGTCTGCCTTTGTGTTTGACAAAACAAAGAAATTAATACAGGTTTGGAATATTTGTATGTTTAAATTCATATTTGTCCAGCTGAAAAAAAAGCACTTGAAAATGCGATCTGTGTGAATAGCTTGGTTTTGGATTTAACCTAATCAAGATCTTCTATGCATAAAGCTACTATATTTCTCGAATTCTATTTTTTCTTTTGTTATCGGTGAAGCGGCATCGTCAATAAATTCTAACACCATTTTATTGCACAGGCATACCTTCATCTCCAGGACGGCATAGCCTGCATCGGCGCTGGCAGATTCCCGTTTGTCATCGGGCCTCCCCTGTGTCATCAGTCGAGAGTTAGTGCTCACTCGCCCGTTCTCCTTCTGCCTGTTCATACTTTTGGCCCACCGCTCCATGTCTTTGGCAATCTGAAGTCAGACACAACAGGAAGAGATACATAATTTAAAGGGGCCAAATCATGCAATTTCAAGTTTTTCTTTCTCTTTGGAGTGTTACAAGCTGTTGCCTTGTTTGTAATGTGTTTTATTGTCATAGCACCAGGACACGGCATAACATTTTGGTAAGGGGACTAATATTTCCGCAAAATGCTTAAGTGAAGCGACTAGTGGTGAGGTAAGGTGCTCATCCAATGTGCACACACACACAATAGTGAGAAGTGAACAACAACACACACCCGGATCAGTGGGCAACCATTGCTGCGGCGCCCTGGGAGCAGTTGGGGGATCGGTGCCTTGCTCAAGGTTCTCACCTCAGTCGTGGAATAGAAGGTGGAGAGAGCGCTGGGAATTCACTCCCACAATCCCTGCTGGACCTGAGACTCGAACCCACAACCTTTGGGTTTCAGGTCCGACTCTCTATCTGTTAGGCCACGACTGCCCCCAGTTAAGGTATTCGGCCATCATATAAACTCTTTAAATCACATCCCTCACATCAATAACCCTGAACATACACGATGATTCCAAAGCATTGAGGGTTTCTGTCTGAGGCTGTACCTGCTGTGCCGTCTTGTTCTTGGGCTTGTCCTTCTTGTCCTTGCTGCTGTTGGGAGCACCTGTAAGGTCAGAGGGTGATCCTGCAGCGTCATCAGACGTGTGTGACGGGGCAGGAACATAAGTGTGTCTTTCCCCGTCCCAGTACATGTACTGCTGCGTATGGGGGTTATAGTAGTACTAGAGAAACATCACAAAACAAACAACAGTCAGTGAGGTTGGATAAGAATCCTTCAAAACTAGGGGAGTCCAGTCTGAGTTTAGCTTCGAGCTCCAACAATTAAACGCACCTAAACAAGCCAGTCAAGGTATAGAAACAAAATGTTAATGCTGAACATCGCTGCCGGTGTGTTACACATGGCAAATATGTTGAATTTGAAAACTTCAGGACATTGGCCCTACAGTAAAAAGATTGTATACTTCTGCTCAAAACCAATGCTGCTACACAAGTTCAGTTAAAGCCCAAGACACAATTTTAGCAATCCTACAAGACGATGTGACATGGATCTACTAAACTTGGCTATGGCGAGTTTAAAGGATAAAATGTCATCAGCATGCGTTGGTGGTAAACAAAAGGAGCATGATACAGTAAATCACACTTTAGCAGTTGTGTTTTATATATATGTGCTGAAAAAAGCAAGCTTGAGGTAAGTAGTTTTTGTGTTTAAGGCTGCACTAAAGACTTCATTACTTGTGAATTGGGGTCATAGTAGAGGCCTGTAAGAGGGTCGTAGTAATAGCCAGAGCTCTCATCGTACTGGTATGTAGACACGTCAGGATCCGCTGCAGGAAAGAGGACAACAATTATGATTATCGGTTTAACCATTATGAAGTTTTTATGTGGTCTTTAGTCAAATAAAACTTAACCAAACAAATAGAGGCTGTCATTAATCGTTCATCTTCAGAACATAAATTGATTCAAATTGTTTTTGTTTCTTTGCACACAAAACGTATTCTTGTAACTTCATTTCATTAAGGCTGAACCACTGATGTCACATGGGTTTTTTAATGATGTCCTTACCATATTTCTGTGCCTTAAACATGGTGGTGGTGTTGCTGTCTGTGCAGGGTTTCGAAAGCTCTCGAATTTCATCAAAAACATCTTAATTGGTGTTCTGAAGATGAATGAAGGTCTTACAGGTTTGAACGGGTGTGTGGTTTGCTTACGGTACTGCTGGCACTCCAGAGCGGTTCCAGGAGTGGCGGGCTGGTTTGGGGTCGCGGGCTGAGGCTTCCCGATGATTTCCACTGGAGCCTTTAAACAAACACACACAGTGTAATGAAAAGACAAATAGTGCTTCAGAAAAGCAAATGCTTAACTGAATAGTAACAAAGTGAATCAACTTCTGAATGAACAGGACCCTACCTGCTGGGCTTGTGTGGAGGTTGTAGTGGTGATAATCTGGGTCCGAGATGCTGTGAGAGACAATATGGAGGTAGCACCTGTTTCTCCTGTGATCAAATGCACATTCACACTTACTGCAATACAAGACTCTTGTGCTGACTACAGATGTACGTGAGCTGCGGTTATACCTGTAGAGGCCGCTCCTCCTTCAGGAGCACCTAATGTTGCGTGGCTGGTCAGTAGCGCAGACACTGGTCCTTTAAAGGCTTGCGCCTCTGCACTGATGACCTGTACGGCCTCCTGGCCAAACACAGCTGCTGCCGCCACCTGCTGGTGTACACCGAGATCAATGCTCTGAGCCGCTGCCGAGAGCTGGGCCGTCTGGAACAATAACCACACACTGGTCGGCTATTTTATCCAGAAGGAGGGGCATCCTGTGATTGATCAGCCATGTTAAATGTTGCATTTTCCCCCATTCAAAACTATACGAGTACAATACTGGTACAGTATTGTGGTAATATTCAACAAAGTGATTAAGATGAAACAGAACCAAGTTTGAATAAAACAGTTCCATCTAATTTATATATATTTTTATTTATTTTTTTATGTACATGTGGTAGCTAAGGCATGAGCAGAATAAACTGACATTAAACTAGTCTGCTGCCACATTTAAACACTGTGTGCACTTTCACTCTAAACCATTCAACATCCTAAAGTTAATATTTCATCCAAATTAGTATTTGTGTATTTAATCAAGCCTACTTTACCTGAGTGACGGCCCACTGAGCTGCAGCAATAGCTGTACTTGCTACTGTTGCCACACTCACCCGATTCCCATCAGTCAGAAAAACATCACTGAGACACAGAGAGAGAAGTCATAAAACTCCACCCCATACATGTACAGCATTATCACAGTAATAAGGTGTTCTGTCCCTCGCTTGTGTGGTTTTACAGCATTGTCCTATTATACAACTCTTACCGTTTGGAGCCCTTGGCAAACTCCACAGAGATGAGCTTTCCATCGATAGAGAGAGGAGGCTGCAGGGACTGGAGGATCTGAAGCAGCTGTGAAGCTTCCTAAAACACGCAACAAAATACCTGTTCGTGTTCACCTTGGTCTTGCACGTACAGTATGTGTTGTAGCCACGATACAGCCCTGACAGAAGTAGTCTTACCACAATGGTAGTGAGCTGTAGGAAAGCAAACCCTCGGTTGAGCTGTGTCTGTTTGTCTTTGATGAGCCGCACATTTGAAGGTGAGAGGGTGGCAAACGGGGCCAGAGCGGACAAAATTACCTCCAGAGTTGTATGGGGTCCCAGATTCCTCAAAATCAGAGCTGAAGAGGATAGATATGAACTCAGCGTCTTAGCACAGATAAAAGTGTTAAAAGGCACCCATACATTAAAATGCGCTGTTCATTTACTCTCCCCCAACCCTATCCTTCAGTAGAATATTAAAACAAGATTTACAGCTGAAACTGTGGTCCTTGGTGATTCATAAAATGCAAGTCAATGGCTACCGTCATTTTGAGAGTCAAACACAAAATGAATACCTACGGCTTCTTATGAGCAAAATAATCGGTGCAGTCTCAGGCAAAACCCCCTCCCTTCCGTGATATGGTTCTTTTGGATTGTTTGCTTTAATCAACTAGTTCACATTACTGATTCATTTCCGTAATCATGCAATGACGTCATGTATACCCAAAGCACCCAATAATGATGTGAAAAGCAGGTGTTTTCTTTGTCTGAAGCATATAAAGTTAACAAAAAACATGTCTTTATTAGCTCATCTTTTCATATCAACCATGAAAAACCATTTAAAAACATGAAAAACAACTCTTATTTGCACAGTTCAGACATCAGGCTCACTGGTCTGTTTCCTCAGTTCAGCGAATGCTAGAGTAACTGGAGCGCTGAATTAGTCTGCAAAAATCAGCATCATAGGATCAGATACGCCAGGAGCCCTTTTCAAATCATAGTGACTGTCAGCCATGTCAGAAAAAGAGGTTTGATTGGGTAAATTGTAGTTTAGTGCTGCTCAAGACATCAACTGCTTCAGTCTGCTTCAACTAGTGCACCAAAAAGAACCAGTTCAAAAGAATGATCTGTTCACGAATCGAACATCATTTGCTCCAGGCTCTGGATTTTGTAAATAATATTCTGTTTCTTTCACAGGTCGATTGTTTCTTTTCATAAGACCTCAATATAACACCAGGAGCCATGGGGATTCATTTTGTTATTGCTTGATATGCATTTTTGACTCTGTGATTGATGGTAGCCGTCGACTATTTGTCGACTATGTTTTTTTTTACTGTTGTACTGAAGGTAAAAAAATTATCTACATTTTGATTGGGTGCATGGAAGCCCGTTTCTGCCACTGAATAAAAAGATTTAAAAAATTGTTTCTCAAAATTGACTTTGTTACTCAAAATTGCAAGATTAATTCTGAGGAAAAAACAGTTGTGTTTTGTTACACAGTTGTGAATTATAAAGTCAGAATTACGAGATACAATTTGCAATTTTGACTTATTCTCAGAATTGTGAGATGTAAAGTCCAATTTTGAGTAGAAAATAATACCGATGTGTTCTCAGAATTCAGAGTTTATATCTCACAATTCTATTTTCTCAGAATTGTGAGATAAAAAGTTTAGTGGCGGAAACTGGCTTCCATAGAGGGTAAGTAAACTAGCAGCAAATTTAAATATTTGGGTGAACTATCCCTATAAATGTGTGTCTAACTTACTGTCATTGGCAACCTCGGCAGCCGGGGACGAGGAGCTTAAGTTGATAAGTGGAGCTGCTGTCTGGAATATGGCAGGAAGGGGCAGTAAACCCTGAGCTGAGTCCTTTAATTGCCCCAGAGGTAAACTCTTTGGCACCAGAGGCAGTTTTAACTCAGCCTCTGAAAACAAAGGACCGTATGCATAAGGATTTAGATTTATTCAATTTGCCATGCTGTCGCCAAATAACTGCAACAAATTAACTTTAATTTAAACCTGATTTTGGAACTCCACATTTGAAACACTTTTCTCTTCGTTTGAAGTTCTGCACACCACACTGTCAATCAAAACAGATGTTTGGGATAACAATTTAAATAAATGTCATTAATTCCATTCCAAATCAATGAGACTAATAAATCTGAGGGTTTTTTTCGTCCCGCCACTGAATCTCTATTCCACCCAAACTTTGATGCTTCAAAAAAATAAATAAAATAAAATAAAAAAAAAAGAATAGCAATATTTAAATATGTAATTATAATAACCATCTTTGCTCTGTGTATAGATTGTTCATATGTAAATAAAAGCCTCGCCTTTTAAAAGGCATAATTATACAATGACTAATTAAATTGAAATAAAAGCATTATCAAAGTTACCTTATTGCAGAGCCAGTCTTCGTTAGCACGGGGCTTTGGGTCACTGTAGTGCATAGATACACGCTGTCCCAAAATAGTGAGCACTCTCTGAAAGTGAGACACAGGAAGAGAAGGGACAAAAGAGGGTAAATATCATTTTCAGGGTGGAATTGGCACACTTGAGACCTCATCTCACACAAGAAGGGAGGAGAAGACTGGATAAAAGAGAGAGAGGAAGACAGATATCACCATCAGCTTGAGAGGACTCAGAAAGACACGCCGGCCTGTGTGAGAGAGAGTGTGTGGACACCCTCTCCGGCCAGAAGCCTCAACCTCCCCCATTCAGGGGAACAATAACATGCCACGCTCACTCCTGCCCACCCTGAAACCCACAGTGAGCCACAAATAAAACATCGAGACACAAGTTTCACAAAAGCAAACTCATACAGCGATGATAGGACATGTAGAATAAAAACCTGAATATATTATTAAGCCTGAGCCAAAAAAAATCCTAGAGTAGCTCCTTTCAATGCTTGAAAACAAGCGACAACTTCCCTCATTCAAGCTGTACTTAATGTTAGCATTAAAGAGATAATTCACCCCCCTTTATTTAACTCACCTCAGGCCATCTAAGATCTAGGTGACTTTATTTCTTCAGTAAAATGTAGCTGAATTCACTAAAAAGATCCACTTCAGAAAAAAAGGAGTTGTTTGTGAACAAACTCAGGCTCCGGATTACAGATAATAGAGTTGTAAATAATTCTGTTTCTTGCACAGATCAATTGTTTTGCTTCGTAAGACTTCAATATATTTGCAGGAGACATGGGTATTAATGTTGTATATTGTATGTTTTCTTCACTCTTAGGTATTGACTTCATCATAAAGGACCAGTTTCAGCTTAAAATCTTCTTTTATTTTCTAATGAAGAAAAAAAAGTCAGCTGCATCTTGGATGACCTGAGGCTGAATACATTAACAGCAAATTGTCCTTTTGGAGGAAGTATCCCTTTAATAAAACATCCTTAACGTAACGGAAGACTTAAAGAAAACCAACATCTATCCAATTACCTGATTTTAAGCACCGCAGGGATCTGATATATTGAGACAAACAGCATGACCCTGTACTTGTGTACATAAAACATGTATACCTAGATATTGTTTCATGTTCAATTATATGCTATATAGCACCCCATCATTCTCAACTAATACAAAAAAAAAGAAAACTTTTTCCCAGCATTGTTAGGATCAGTATCTGCTAATAGCTCAAATTTCAGATCATTTCAAATCCCATTCAGACCAACCACAGTCCATTCACAAACCATCTTCATCATGCTACACACAGATATGGCAAGCACTGCCTGAAATAGAAACCTGGCTGCTAGACCAGGAATGACAACATGAAACAAATTGGGGTTTTTAAAAAGGTACTGGTCTGCTACTTCCCATAAAAGAATAGTTGATCCAATGCAAATCATCAGATTAACCCAAATCTGGCAATAACAACAGGAACACTAGATATCCATGTTCTTTTCATATGGTATACATGAAATAATTGATGCTTGTTCTTCTTTTCGAAGTCTAGAGTTCCCCAAAACGAAACAAAGGCATAATTTAGATCAGATTATATTCCACATGATCCATTATTGTGGCATTGTCAGCTCAAAAACAAAATTGTGGTTTACATGACTGTCAATCAAACTCTTCCTGTCCAAGCGGGTGGCTCTTAGTCAGAATAAGATAAAAGCACGTCAGCAAGGAGGTTTACTTAAGGTACTTTGAGGGGAACGGCCTTGTAATGAGTGTACCTTATAAGTACACTTAAAAAAATCAATGCCTTTCCAAATTACTATGTCTACCATGGTCTCACATTATTCATAATTTATTCCTAGCTGTCATGTAAAGTATTAATCTAATCTAAGGACTCACTGGTAATAATTATTCATTAATTAGAATATACGTTAGCGGAACACGTAATTTTCATGCTGTTAGAACTCATTTTGGGGCCGTTGTGGATTCAACTAGATAGACATGAAATATAGGGCAGGTCTCACACTAGGATCTTACAGCTGCCAAGAGACACTGCGGCAGATGACTGAAAAAGAGAGATAAGCACACACATACTGAGCTTTCAGGGAACGCTGCAGAATTTATACTGAACTTGAGCAGTTCCAGAAAACACCCAGCTAGAAGCAGTGTCCGATACTTGGGCTACACAGACCTCATTATTAAGAGATGGCGAAATCTGTGAAATCATAAGGAATCCAGGCGTAAAGGGTATATTATATCCATACACGTGTGGACTTGTAGTGTGTATGCGTGTGTGCAGTGTGAAGTGACCTGGTTGGTCTCCATCCAGCGGCTGGCCTCCTGCAAGTGATTAAACTCGACGAAGGCGAATCCTCTGCTCTGACCTGGAGACACAGCCGTCGCCGGGCCACAATGACAGAACAACAACAACGCAGTGAGGGGTTAGTGTTTTCATATCGAGAGAGAGGGAGAAAGAAAGAGACAGAGAGAAAGAGATATAGCTGTATTCTAACCAATCATCACACTGCTACCTTTAAACTGTCCCTCCGCTGTTTACACCAGCCAATTTAACATGAATTGCTCAAGAAGCTTATTGGAAATTGCGGGTAAATTAAATAATGAAATGTCTTATGAGTTACCAACAAAATCTTACATCTAAGGACCATTTACACTAGGCTTCAAATGTTTGTTCATGTGAAGGAAGACTTTCAGTAATTTGTAAAATATTACAATTTAAAATAATTGATACATTTAAAAATATTAAAATGCAAAGCTAATAGAATTTTTTTTTGCATCATTATGCCATCATTCCAATATGTGGATTTGCTGCTAAATAAATATTTCTTATTTTTGTGCAGAATAAGATTTTTGTTGAAATCACTGTACATTTTGCCAGAATTTTTTGGTTATTAAACAGAATGCATGTATGCATGTATGTATGTATCTGTACATTTACATATATATATATATATATATATATATGTAAATGTATATATACAAACACATAAGCAGCTTTTTGGATTGTAGTTTTTTAAACATTTTGACACTGTATGCTATGATACGTAGATCAGGCAATCTAACTTACAATATCTCATTTTGAGGATAGGTTTACACACAACAGTCCAGTACAGTACAGGTTGATATGAAATGCCAAATGGCCGTGTTTAAACAATGGTCTCTGGCCAACCTCCTCACACTGGATTAAGAATAAAGCTCTTAGAAATACACATTCAAAACAGTCATACTGAAACAAAACAGAAGAATTCTAATTGCTAAAAAAATATTAAATGTGAAACCTCACCATTTCAATACAAATTAAATTGACTAATTTTTTAAGCTGTGGTCTATAGCTATTCTGCATTGCTTCAATAGTTTTCCTTAAACTTTGATCTTCTACCATAATACTTGCATGCCACTGACACATAAATAGGGTGGAAAAAATAAGGAAACACCTGATAATGCATCAATATCAAGGATATATATACACGGTTTGCCTTTGAACAGCTTCAGTTTTTGGAATGCTGTCATACAAGTCCACAAACGTGTGGGGAATAGCAACATTCAAGATGATTATATTGCTCTTTGAGGTGTAAAGGAGAGGGAAGCGTTTTGCAGAACATCTCGTAAAGAAGATTTGTACTGTGACATTTACATCTGGTAATTAGCAAAATCATGGAAGGTGTTTGACCTCAATCTGCTGTTTAAAAATTCATTCTCAGTTGTAACACTGCAGGTGCTTTCACCACAGGGTATGGCAACAGTGGTTTCCCCTTAGGGGCCCTGGTCTTCTCTTATGTAAGTAGTTGATTTAACACATTGATTTGATGTGATTATGAAAAGATAATGCAATCAAATTATTAACACAATCTGTCCTGCCCAGACCTATATGTATTTCTTGTTTGAGGGCGACAGGACAAGGAATGACTAGATGACGTAACTTATGAGAATGCAGTTATGTGCCCGAGAAATTTAAGATATGAGGAAAAAATGCCTTGTATGGGTTTCTGTCATATTTACATTGCCCCCCCAAAAGTTTGGTATCAGCAAGATATCAGCATAAATCCTTCTCATTTTTGGGTGCAAATACTGTACATTAAAGTAACTTTTTATTTTGATTGTATAATAATTGAGCTACTATGGGAGCAACTGGAATCAGTGTGAATCGTCTTTGGGGATTCCTTCAGGAGGCTTGGAGTAATTTATCAATGTTTGAATAAAGTTTAACTCCCGTCATTATACATTACTATCACTCAGTTCTTCTGTTTGATAATGTTCAGTGCTTTGCTACAGTCTGTATTGTTAAAAGCGCTATATAAATAAAAGTGACTTG
>JAUMHQ010000089.1:2353400-2367208 GCA_032361165.1 Enteromius paludinosus | reverse complement strand
GATAATGTTCAGTGCTTTGCTACAATCTGTATTGTTAAAAGCGCTATATAAATAAAAGTGACTTGACTTGACTAAACTGACAGCAAGGATGCCCAGATTATGCAGAGCTGTAATATAGTATTTGCTATGTATAAACTGTTTATGTAATAAAATATGTTTTAATAGTTTGTGTTCTCCCTTATCAGTGCAAAATTAGTCTAAAACCCCCACTTTTCTAGGGCATTTTCAAAACTTTTGGAGGGCAGGGTATATCAATGTAGCAATATCACACAATTGCTGTTTTTCTCAAATATTCCCTTGATTCCAAATGTGATATTCAATGATCAGAAGCAGCTTTATTTCTAAGTGTGTTTACATGCACAAGGAATTCGTCTTGGTATCAGGAGCTGAATTATATTGGATTATATAGGTTTTAGGTATAATAAGTTCTATGCAGAATCAAAATATTTCGAAAACTAAATTTATCTGAAGTTTATTCAGATCTTTTCTAATTTAACACAATACTGACTTTACATGATCTTTTGGGGGACATGTTTTTGCCCAAACTGAAGTGTGATTGACTGGCAGTATATAATGTACATTTACATTTTTAATAGCTTGATGGCACTAATAAACTATGTATTAAAGTCATTAGACATAATGGCCGCTTGCCTAGAGCCTCATGGCAAGATGGCCGCCACTCAGGAATCTCTTGGCAAAATGGCCACAGTTCCAGAGTCTCGTCATGTCTCAACTGACTTTTATTCTCAGCTAATTGTAGAGAACCTCATCACGACATGACCGCCATTCAAGAATCTGCCTGCGTCAAGCATGCCACGCCTTGGCCAAAGATGGCTACCAACCCAGAACCATTGTACAAGATGGCCACCAACCCATATGACAAAGATTCCCATGATTTAGCTATTCCTTTATGGATTAGGAAAAATTAAGAGTTTCCTAAAAAACTGATTTAATTGGCATTCTCAAAGCATCTCTTACTCTTGAAATTAATTAACCTACACTGACTTGCTTTGGTAGGTGTGCAATTAAATGACCTGAAAGAAACTAAAAACCTTTTAAATGGTGTTTACATTATTTTGTCCACCCTTTTAGCTGAGGACACAAAATTCCAAAAACTCCAAGAAAAAGCCAGAAATTGCTCATGTAATGGTCAGCCACACATGTCTTGTCAACACAGATATACACGAAATACTTACACAATGGCTCAAGATCTTCCCCAGACTTCGGGACAAGAGCAATCAGAGTGAGATGAGGGATAAGCCTGGCAGGACTTGTGAAACAAATAGTTGGGTTTGTGCTTGTGTGCCAGTGTACATGTTTCTGTTATTCCCATGCTTGTGGATGTATTGGGCGTGTTCATGTGAATATTTCTGATTAAAAAAATATTCTGACAAGGGTAAGAAAATAGTAACACACAATAGAGAACAGGAAATAATCAGTGATGGCTTAAACAAAAATATGAAACCTGAAGGTTTCCAAGCACCAGCGCTTAATAGCATATTTACTCAACTCAACTACACCAGGAGGAAAGTGAGAAAGAAGAGAGAGGTTGTATTGAAATAACACACTGAACTAGGCGGACGCAAGAGTGAGTTATGGCTTGTTTTGAAAGTGGAAGAGAGACTTGGAGGTCAGTCTGGGGTACAAGAAGCCCCCTTAGTAGAGCTTTCTTACCTGAAGACTTGTTCCTCATGAGGCGAACCTCTCTGGGCTGGATCCCTTGCTCCTGCAGTCGAGCCCGAATCTAAAAATCAAACACCAGCACTTAACCTCACAGCAAGACCTCAAATAAAAAATATGTATGCTAACGGAACAGATTTGGAAAATTGTAGCATTAAATAATTTGCACATCAATGGATCCTCACCAGTAAATGGGTGCCGTCAGAATGAGATTCAAAATGACTAAATAAAAACACAATCCACACCACTCCAGTTAACGTCTAGTGAAAGGGAGATGGTAACTTTCTGCAAAATTATGGTGAGGATGGTATTTTACTACTGGTTTGAAGTTTAAATGCCTTGATGCATTTGTTTCTTAAAAACATGCAGCGTTTTACTTATGTAACGCCAAGCCAGCAGAGGGAGCTCTCCAGAAGGGTTGGGCGATGTCGACCAATTTGGCATCGTACGATGTCTAATGAAAAACATTGCGATGGACGATGGCATCATCGTTGTAGTCGGGGGTTGCTTATTGTTAGCGCTTGCTTATTAATGGCAAAGATTTGCCGCCATAGATTAATTGTGTTTTTCTGTTTTCTTGCTATTGTCTTGCCTTGTTTTCATTGTCGTGTTTCATTTGTTACTCTGGATTGCCCTCCTGGATTTTGACCCTGGACTGTTACCTGTGTTTTTGGGAATGTTTCGCTGCCTGCCCTGACAATTGCTTGCATACTGGATTACGATTCTGTCTCACCTTGTATATTACGGTTTGCTGGTATTTGGACCTTGTCTGTTTTGACCACACTGTGCATTGTAAATAAAGCTGCATTTGGATCTTCAGTGCTTGTCTGAGTCTGGCCCTCTTTTACAATTTAACAATATGTTAATTGATGGACTGTGGTGGTGTGGATTACTTGAGGATTATTGTAATATTTGGACTCTGATTCTGACTGTTCCCATTCACTGCAGAGGATACATTGGTGAGCAAGTGATGAAATGTTATTGTCGATATGACTAGAAACTATACTCTCAATCCAGCAGATGCAGTGATATTATGATGTTATATATCTTGTCAGGCGCTGCGTAAAATCATTGCATTTGCTGCACCCAAGGTACAGCAGCAAAGTTTCTTGATTATTATGCCGGAATGAGAGTATAGTTCCTAGCCATATTGGCCTAGGATGATTGGATTCAAAAACTGTAAAACTCAACTGTTTAGACTATTTTTAAAATTAGTGGAGTGTTCCTATAAATTTCTTCAAAACTGTTCCAATTAAGAAACAAATTCATCAACATCTTGCATTTCCTATACATTTCCAGTACATTTTCAGCATTTTTTGGCTGAACCAAACCTTTAAATTCTGTCATTTGTAGCATGATGTGTATGACATGAAAAATGTCAACTTTTCCCACAGTTTTTAAAAACTATTGACTTGTTTGCAATGTAGGTCTACAGTGCAAACAAACACCAACTGCCACACAGATTTCTTTTGCAAAGTAAATGCTGTTCTATTTTTGTTTTGTTTTCTGTTGCCACAGGCATGTACTGAAATGGCTACTGTGTTCATATCAAGAAAAAAAAAATGAAGACAAACCTCATTAACAGTTGCATTTGGCGGGAGCATTCTCAGCATGACAATGTTGCTGGGTTTTTGGACCTGCTCTGTATCAGACCTGTAGTCCTGGTCACGGGATTCTGGCTCCTCCTGGCTCATTTCTAGAGCATGATGAAACCTTCCATCTCTTATTTTGTCCCTACCTAGTTGCGATTCGTCCGGGAACCCCTAAATCAGGAATCCTAGGTATAAGTATTACTCCTCTAAAGTTCTTAATAATAAAGAGAAATGTTTAGGTATGATCAAATGTTTATACAGTAAACAATATAAGGCAAGTAAGGAAATTAAGATTTAATGATTGTAAGCTCATGATTCATAGAGAACAAAAACCGTTCTGAAGAGATAAATGTACTAACTTGTTTGTGTGCAGAATGTCTGGTATGTTTGTCTTCTGCACTGAATTCGCCCTGAGAGTTGTGCCGCTCTCTAACTCTGCCCCAGGTGTTGTCCTCATTTTCTTCACCTTCATCTGGGGTTTGTTCTTCCAGATAGACCTTCTGTCCTGATCTAAATGTCTGCATATTTCTCCTGTGTGCATTCATCTCTGGCTCAGACTCATAATCTTTATCCTCTTGCTGGAATCTTGAGTGCATATTCTCATTTGGGAGACTTTGGAGGAGACTTTTTCCAAGTTGACTGTTTTCGGATGCATGGTTTCCCTTTTGTCGGAATCCAGGTCGGTTATTCAAGAAGATACCGGAGGCCAAGTCTCTCATGCCTTCAAAAGTACTATCAAGCTCTTGCTGTTTTACATTTGTTAAACTGCTATTTAGTCTATTTTCTTGCCCATAGCCGCGATAGTCCATGTCCCTATAGTCATGATCTTCAGACTCTATCCCATAGCGGCCCATGCGATCACCACGACCGCCCCTATGACACCATGAAAGAAAAAGATCACTCAATTCACTGAAAATGTACTCATCCCCAGGCTATCCAAGATGTAGATAGCATCTAATGTTTCATCATTGGAACAAATTTGGAGAAATGTTGCATTACATCTTTTGCTCAGCAATGGATTTGTTTAATACAAATACACAGGTTTTTAATTCACAAGACATTAATTGATAGACTGGAGAGGTGTGAATTGCTGTCATGTTTTATCAGTTGTTTGGACTCTCATTCTGACAGCACCCATTCACTACAAAGCATCCATTGGTAAACAAGTAATGTAATGTTAAATTTGTCTAAATCTGTTCCATGAAGGAACAAATTCATCTCAACCTTGAATGATCTGAAGGCAAGTACAATCAAGAATCTTGCTCCAGTCAAGAACGAAGCATATGCAATAATGTAATGACAGCAACATTCTGCAGTGTGAAGTGGCACTTTTTTTCTAAAACTAATTTGATCAATATCCTTCTACTTCTTAGTTATTATAGATGCAGATTTTTTTTGCATCTTATTAACTCAAAATACAAATAGTATTCTTTTCACCACACATCCCTCCTACTGGCTTTTTAGTCACTTAATGGCTGCCACTAAATTACGCTGAATGCGAGTGTTGCGTCGTGTCAAAAGCAAACAGAAATTACAATCCCTAGTCTTGACTACACTGGATACAGTATACAGATGTACATTCAGTTTCTGACACAGTCCACACGCTTGAGTCTGTCATCATCATTTGTTAAAAGACGAAGCGCTACTAGGTTAGATCATCGCATCACAAACTGTAAGTAAAAGTATTTATAATGCTTTTTCAGAACTTTTTTAATCATGTTGTCAAAGCACTCACATGAAACAGCAAGGGGCATTAATACGATTTCCTATGCAATGAAGCCAATCATAACAGTGGCTGACTACTTGAAGACTTTATAGTAAACAAATAATGAAGTGCATAACATAAGTAAACCTCGAGGAACATAGTAAACAAATAATGAAGTGCATAACATAAGTAAACCTCGAGGAACATATTAAATAAATAATAAAGTTCATGTCATGACCCCTTCAACTACTTTTCTGTATGTAGTTACACACCTAAAATCTTTAGTACATTTAAGAGAGTTCATGTTTCAGTTTTAACAGCATGAAGTTATGTAATAAGGTCAAAACATTTATGCACATATCCATCCAGTGGTTAAATGCAAATTCATATTAAAAAGAGAGTGTAAAACTGCAGGCTGATGGACTCTTGACCTACCTCCTCTCATGATCCATGCTTTAGTGCAAGTCGACTGAAACGCCCACTTTTCCCTCTGCCTGCTTCATTTACAGCTGTTGACAAAATATGTATTGATCAACCTTCACATTTGTTAAAAAAATAGCCTAAAAACAGATTTTTACTCAAGCAAAAGGGCAGGACGGAAAGTAGCGTGAGCTTTGTGCAATGCAATGGATTGGTTTAAGCCAAAAACTCATTTGCATATAATTTCTTAAACGCCATTTGGAAAAACTAAAAAGGGGTGTAAAATGTGCTGTCAGATATGATATCCAGTAGTTTCTGCAGGGTTGTTCAGTCCTGCAGATGCTTAACTGATCCACTAATCTATAGAAAGGAATAGATAAATACATAGCTACACAACAACCGTCAATGAAAGTTATATTCCTGTGTGCCCCAAATAAATTGCATTTGCAAAATAAAAGTGTTACATAGCTGCGTGCATGACATCCAGTACTCAATTCGGAGGGCACGAGCTCCTATCCAGCGCCCGCGACCGCCCACGGAACACCGTGACAAACATACAGACACGACTAACTTTTAGAAAACAGTATTTTAATCGCATAATGATGACAGCATGAAGTCACTCACCTCTGTTACAACAAGCAGCGTCACAAGCGTTGAAACTGATACAGTGTATATGTATGACGCCCCACAGCAGAGCTCAGTGTAAGATGGCCTCAGTCCGGGAGGCGGGGACACAACTCTCCAGCTGATTGGTTTAAAACACACAGGCATGCAAACGCACAGAAATGTGTATTAGGTAAGGTAACCATTTCTAGTAATGAACATGTTCTATACTGTAGACAACTGATGCAAGATTTCATTTTGTAAATTTTTTTAAAATGCAAGATTATCATTAGGGCTGGTCAAAATTATGTGTACACCTGGGAAATATAATATATTTCTTTATTGGGTGTTTTTGTACATGTTCATAATTGTACAGACGAGCTCTTAGAAACCTTTCAGTGTAAGTTAAATATTAATTAGATATTATATTTAAACTGGTAGTAAATCATAAAGTGCACAGTTTATTGGTCCAGACTGCAGAGATGTTTTCAGCTTGACTTCTGTCACATAATTAGAACCAAAAATTGTGCTATATATCTGAAAATGAATGTATATGGGTGATTCTATTTTTGTGGGTACATTTGGTGTCTGAAGTCTGTTACCGTCAAACTTTGTTACCAAGTATAGAGAATTGACAGTTCTATTTATTTTTTCCAAAAACTCCATTTGCCTGCATTAATACTAAAATAAATGACACTAATGAAAACCTAATTAAAAGACCTTTAAATAACCAAATGTAAGATTACTAATAAATTCTGTTTTCCTTTTGATGTTGTGGTAACAGAGTTGATGTTCTACAAAATAACTCTTGGTGTTTTTAGATTCAAATATTTTCTAAGAGAGAGCACACATTCTTTTTTTAGTGCTTCAGATCTTATCAGTGAGTGAAAGCGTAACTTACACAATTCTGAGAGGTAATTCCACCAATTTAAAGGCAAAATATGGTATAGTAACAGAGTTGACGCAAGGTTTAAGTAACTATGTATTTAGGGCTTTTATAACTAAAATGAATTAAATGTTGCCAAAAGAAAAATACTGTAAAATATTTTGATTGCATATTGATACATGATGGAAAAAAATACACTGACTAATTCAGGCAAGACAAAATCATGATTATCATATTGTTATGGACTGTAACATCTTGTAATTCATAACAATTGGCAAAGACTAATAGTACATTAATTAATTTATATAATAAAATAATATGACCATTTGAAAACAAATCTGGAAAAATAATGACTCCAAATGTGCCTGCAATTATTGAATCACCCATAAGTTTATATTAAAGTGCAAAATATATGTACAAAATGTATAAATGTACAAAATTCTATTTTATTCTTCAATTCTTCTATAAATAGAAGATAAAAATATAAAGACTCCAAATGTGGGTATCTGGACAGGCTACTATACCTAACTCCAAACACACCTGGACCAGCTAGTTATGATCTTGAGGAGCACTTGATTACACACAGCAGCAGCTGGGCTGGAACTGGACTCTGCAGGTAGGTTCATCTCCAGGAACAGGACCTCTGCTGTAGCGTGCCCAATTTATCATCACATGCTCCAAAGCGCCCCCTTGTGTCCTTTTGCTGAGCTTCACAGCATTCAGTGTGGACTTGGAGATCTGAATTACAAACCCCTTTTGGCTATGTTCATATACTCTTAAAAGTATGCAGTACTCAGTATTTTGTATGCCAACATGCATTTCCGAAAATGTGCAGTATAGAACAAAGCACAGAATATTGTTTTCCAGTTGACCGTATATTTCTAATGCGAGGAATGAAGAAAGAAAATATGCCAATGTAGTGCTATTGACATGAATAGACCATAAACCTAATCTAGGAGTTGCGATTGTAATAAAAAGTGATTTACATATAAATGTTTATTATTACTTTGTGATTTAAAAAGTATGTTCTATCTAGTATGAATATAATCCAGGCATACTACATGCATTCATCATTTCACTCACTATATAGTGTACAGTGCACCGCAGTATTAAATAAGTAGTGCCACTTTTGGAAACACAAGCAAAATAAATAAATAAAGACTTTCCAAATCTGATTTTCTTTACATTTTATTTCTAAATGCAAATGATTAAAAAAAACCTGTATGCTTTAAATAAATCAGTATCACTAAATGGTTTAGATCCCTAATGTACAGCCCAGAATCCTTTGAGACATCAGCTATAAAAAAGGAAAAAGCCTGAAGTGGGAGGTTAAACACAATACAGCCCACTTCAGTGTGTGCTTTAGTCAGGCACAGAATAATCAAACAGAATAAAGCCGGGCAGATACACGCATATGCAATGAAGAGTTGGCGATCTGGAGACGGACATGCGCTCATTTGACACAAACATTCATATTCTTACATATACAAACATACATACATACAATCGGTCCAATGCACGAAACAGTTGCTGGAGGCAGGACGCATGTTAAAGACCTTTTTTGTTCGGGACTAAAGAGTGGGAGGAGAAGAATAACATAAAATATCCTATGTATAGAGTCCGTTTAGCAATTTTATCTCTTTTGTTTTTTTGCTTGATGTGACCAGAAAACTCTTAAGCCCAAACTTTGTGATGACGGGAAATGACGTCATCTTGTTCCCAACTTGTTTCTGAAGTCTTTCCGTTGGTCTCTCGTGGTTTGTCTGACATGATGTCCCAGTATGAGTCTGATACGCCGACTGTACTAGGACATGAATGCCAGGCTCGTCCCATCATCCCACCCTCCCTGCTCTGAAGTCTCCTGGGCTGTTGACTGACATCCTCTCTTCTACAGGTTTCTATAACCTATAACAGCAGACAGCCAGTCTTCCTGCCCCGTTTCTTCGCTTGCAGCGCAGCCCTGGTGGCCATCTCAAACACCTCTCTCACACCATCTTTTGTCTTGGCTGAGCATTCTAAATAACCAAAGGCGTTGATTCGGTTGGCCATGTCTCGTCCCTCCTCTGGCTTCACAGGCTCCTGAGTGAAGAAACATTACAAGCAAGTGACTACCAAGCATCAAAGCAATACTTCACAAAAAAATAACACTTTCATTTATATAGGACTATTCTGCGAGGATTAGGGCCAAGAAATAATAAAAAAATGTCATAATTTAGAGAATAAACTCGTTAAATTCCGAGACAAAAACCCTCATGTTTCGAGAAGTAAAATTGCAGAACAAAAGCATGCCCATCAGCGTCTCCAGAGGCTTAGTTCGTAGAGTAATACGCTTGAGTAAAACATGCACGATTCACAGTTTTTTCATTGTGCATTAATGTAGTTGGGCTTTTGTCATTTGGTTAAAACACAACAAAAATACAGCTAACTAAGAAAAGCTAAAGAAGAACATGATGACATAACAAAAAACATGACTTCTTGAATATATTTTTTTTTTAATTTTTTGAAACTGAGTTTCTTGAATGGGTGCCGTAAGAATGAGAGTCCAAACAGCTGATAAAAGCAGCACTATAACCCACATTTCTCCAGTCTATCAATTACCATCAAGTGAAAAGTGCGGGTTTTTTTACTTTAAACCGTTGCTTCAGAGTAAAATATTTCTCCATTGAAGACAATACAAGCTTAGAATTGTGAATTGCTGTACAACCTCATTTAAACATTCGATGGCCTGAGGGTGAGTAGATTTTTCAGCTCATGTTCTTTATTGTGTGATTGCATGTTTCTTCAGCCCCTGGTTTCACAGAAAAGGCTTAAGCGAGGTCATGGACTAAATAAATCTGAGCTGTATTAACTGAAAGATACTTGCACTGACTGATCTTAAAACATGTCAGTGCATTTCTTTTGTTTTAAGATTTACACCAATAATGTGGTGGGGTCTCTCCTCGACCACCACCAGTGTGCAGCATCCACCTGGATGATGTGATGGCAGCCACAGGACAATGGCGCCAGTGCACTCACCATACACCAGCTACAGGTGGAGAGGAGAGAGAGATACAGCCAATCAATGGATGGGGATTATTGGGAGTCCATGACAGACGAGGGCCAGTGGGAATTTGGCCAGGACACCGGGGTTAAACCCCTACTCTTTATAATGAGTGTCATGGGATTTTTAATGACCTCGGTGTAACGTCTCATCCGAAAGACGGTGCTCTTTTGACAGTATAGTTTCCCCGTCACTATACTGGGTCATAAGGACCCACACAGGTTGAGCACCCCCTGCTCCAACACTTTTACCAACAGCAACCTAGTTTTCCCAGGAGGTCTCCCATCCAGGTACTGACCAGGCTTAGCCCTGCTTAGCTTCAGTGTGCAAGCAGGCTTGGGCTGCAGGGTGATATGACATCGGTTCCTTATGTTTTAAAGATGCTCTGGAGGAGCTTTGAATCAAAGCAATATAAAAATCCTGGCCAGGACGCGTGGTACGTATGGTCACCCAAGACTAATCCTAGTTTAGGCTAAGCCCTGGATATGAAACCAGGCTTAAAGAAATAGTTCACCCCCCAAAAAAAGAAAAAATTATGAATGAATTAGGAAGATATTTTTAAAAATGTTTGTAACCAGGCTGTTTTGGGTCACCATTAATTTCCATAGTATTTTTTTTTCCTGCAATGAAAGTCAATGGGGACCAAAACAGCCTGGTATAAATATCTTCCTTTGTGTTCAGTAGAACAAAATAATTCATAAAGATTTGAAAAATTCTAATTTTTGGGTGAACTATTCCTTTAAGAATCATAAATGTAAGAAAGTAAAGTAAAAAGGTCCTGCCTGTTTCATTTTGGCAAGTTCCCTTCGTGTGTGCTCATCATTTCGAAGATCCTTTTTGTTACCAACCAGGATTATGGGAACATTCGGACAGAAATGCTTCACTTCTGGTGTCCACTTTTCTGGAATATTCTCTGTGAGGGAATAAAGAAGAAAGAGAGTGATCATTGTATTAATCCATATTTCAAATCCTTTTTACATTAATACAAGTATTTAATGGCTTACAGTAAATCATCTTAAATTGTTTAAACTGAGTTAATTGGTGTATATATATATTTTCTGTTTTGAGCACCTGAAAATCTGCCAGTTAGCTTGGCCTTGTACAAATTCAGTGTGCATGTCTGCATAGGTTTGATGAAAACCTGATCATTCTTGAAAACGCAGTTCTGTTTGCTAGCTACATTGCTGCATCTCTAACTGTGATGTGAAAGCACTGTATCTAGTCCACAAGTGAAGGTTTTCTGATTCTGTTATTTAGACATTTGTATTTATTCTTAGCTGACTGATTTTATCACTACGAGAAACACACCTGAGGTGGTGATAAAACAGAAGTGTTATAAAACAGTCAAGTATTTATTTATGTTGTGAAGAAAATTAAAATATCGACAGATATTTTCTTTCAAACTGGGGAACTCTGGAACTGGATTTTGGCTCAATAAATTGTGAGGCCGAAGTGTGCACGGGCGAATCGTTCACAATAGGACCAATTTTATGCATTTAGCAAATAGATCCATTTTATTTTCTTCTCATAAAACTTTTATCTTGAAAATGTGTTTCAACATTTGAAATTAAGGTGTGTTGACTGGGCTACTAACATCTTGTTTACCAGGAAGTCTTACCCAAGCTATCAGGACTGTCCACAGAAAAGCACATAAGAATGACATCTGTGTCAGGATAGGAGAGAGGTCTTAACCGATCATAGTCCTCCTGTCCAGCCGTATCCCATAAGGCAAGCTCTACCTATAAGGAGAGATATTGATCCATGTACTAAACCAAATAACACAACAGCAGTCCTCTTACACCTAAACAACTGAGGAATGTACATGTATGAATTACACCAGTGTAAACACACCTATGCATTGGGACAGGACGGAATACTTCTAGGGATGTATTTTGCACGTTCACAATGGTAAATTGGTTCATTTAAACTTTAGCAGCAGAAATAGCTTTAAAGTTGGTAAGTATATAATATATATATATTAAATGTGTGTACATTTAAGTAAATATTGCACCGTATTACAACACATTCATTGTTTTCTTGGTGCACAAAGTTTACAAAATTGTGTGCTTTCATACCTGTTTTCCATCGACCTCAATGTCTGCAACATAGTTCTCAAAAACTGTAGGCACATAGACTTCAGGAAACTGATCTTTACTGAAAACAATAAGCAAACAGGTCTTTCCACAGGCTCCATCACCCACTATGACGAGTTTCTTACGAATGGCAGCCATCTGCAGAGAGAAAAAAAAAAAAGAGCTGAAGCGTTTTAAGAGTGAAAGCAGCTCTAAAAGTGGAGAAGCGCAAAGATAGACACATGTGTGTAGATATTGAAGTCAGATGTGTTCTGCGAATCATTTCTATAGTCAACATGAACCGGAAACACAGCTGCGGAAGTATCATTTGACCGGAAGTTACACTGCATCTGTATCGCTATGTTAAAAAAAAAAGAAGAAAAAAAAAACTATTTTCCTCAAATATTGAAAAACAATAAAGGCCATAACCATAAAACAAAACACCAATGATTATCTACGTGTATTGCTGCGCGTAAAGCTCGATATATTGATGATAAGAAACCGTCATGTCGCGAGGCCTTACCGCACCCACCATCAAAACATTCACACAAATAACACAATAACACAACATAAAACACTAACAACCAGTGGAAAACATAATCTAGCGTGGAAAATTACATTATTTCTTTAAAAACAGACTCGCCTCGCAAGTGATAACCGTGAAGTGGTTAACGTTAGCCGATAGCCGACATTTCTCTGAAAGGCACTGACGTTCACGTTATTTTAATAATTTCAAACGGATCGACACACCGTTACATAATGCTACAAAGAGTTAGGAAACAAAGTGTACAACGTTATTTTATGAACATTCATCTCAATGTAACAACCCTTTACAAAACGTTGTAAGCGAAAGGGGACATTTTTTGCTACAAAGAAAGATTAAACCGTCACAAGAATACTGAAACATTGATTTACTTTAACGTTAGGTTTTAATAGTTTAAACTGTGGATTTCATTATTAGTTTCATATTTTCTCGGTAGTTCGGCTTATGTATGTTAAAGATAAAAAGCTGAGAGAAAGAGTTTCAGATTCATTTTAATCATGATAACAATTTTAACTCGTTTGTTCAGACTAGCTGTCGTAAATCTTCAGGATAAATAATGCAAGTCATTTGGAAAATATATGTTTACAGTCACAGTTAGTTTCAGGCCGTTAAACTGAAAATAAATTTGTGGAAATGCGCACGATATTACGATTTCCTCAACAATCGCGATCTTCCGTTCTCGTTAACTTTATGTATTTACACAAAACAGTTAAAAAAAAAAACATTTACCGTTTTCTTTTTGTTGTGCTCCGGGGAAGTATCAGCTTTCCTGTCTTTTCCTGGCTGGGTTTAAAGTCCGCCCATCTTCAGCACTGCCACGAAACAACACCCGCCCATTCACCCCACAGCCTTCAGGGACCGCGAGTTATGGCCCAGCTGATTTTTGTTTTGTTAAACTAAAGACACTCGGAAGCAGAGGCCTCCCTTCATTATTTATTTTATGTAGGCTATTACTTTGACCGAGATACTCTTAAATTATGTAATCCCAAAACATAAAAAAAATGCGTAGCCTATATATAAAAATCATGATAATCTGAACAAAACGATAAATATCCTCATTATTTTGTATTGTCAGTGCTGCATATGTGTTAAATTGTGCTAACGTATTAAAATAATATTTATGTGCATTTAGTTTAGGCTTATATAAAATTCTATCTTTGAAATTAGTCCAGATGAGACAAAAAAAGTACAAAATAAAAGTTTTTCTTTGCATAATATGTTTGTATGTGCTGTGTATATTTATTAAGTATATATAAATACAAACAC
>JAUMHQ010000089.1:2251661-2262935 GCA_032361165.1 Enteromius paludinosus | reverse complement strand
AGAAACGGGAGCCGCGAGCTCATTTCAAAACCGCGTGCGCGTGATATGTCATCTGCGCGCAATTCAAGGTAGTCACAAGGGTGTGTCGCGATGCTCCCTTATCACACCGCAACACAGGATCGTGGATCTGAGTGTCGCGATTTCGATTTCATATCATGTATCGTTACAGCTCTAATTTATATATATATAAATAAATATATAATATGTATATTTGTACATATTTAAATATATACAAAGCCTTCCGGTTTTCAGCTAAAATACCTTAAAATGTGTTCTGAAGACAAACAAAAGTTTTGTGGGTTTGGAACAACATGAGTAAGTGACCCCTTAAGGGTTAAAAATCAAGTACACTTATACTTTTAGTCAAGTATATAAAACAAGCATTTTTACTTTTCCTCAGGCAATTGATTTGTGTACCTTGTCCCCCTTTGATAAATACAAAGTGCATGTGATTTAAAGCAGATCCGGTTTCTCAGATGTGTGAATTAACTTGGAAATGGCTAAATGCCTCATAACAGCCTCATAACATTAAGAAAGATTCAATATATATATATATATTTGTACCTTCTGGATGTTTGTAGAGGTGTGTGATGTCCTCACGTTCATCAGAGCCAACTGCTTTAGTGCTGATGCAGCGACCTATTGCTTTCTTCTTAACTTGAACAGGAGTAAAGGTGCCATCGGCGGTTCGTTGCCAGTACACCTTATCACTGTTCACCTTGAACAAAAAGAGCAAGGTATATATCTCTTTGGACCTCATCATATAATGATATTTGTTTATATATGAAGTATCTGAAGTATACCTCAGCAAATACGAATGGTGTGTCATGCTTGAGGTAAACCTGTCCATTTTGGACAGCTGCGACAGAAGCGGGTCCGCAGCGGAAAACACCCTGACTGGTCTCCTGAGGGGTGGCATCTACTACTTGCCACCCCCCCATACCCGCGGGCAGGTCTGGACGGGCCATCCAGCAGTCATTCCACACATGGAAGTTCCTGCAGACAGGGACGTTTGTAATGCCAGTTTTTGTTTTGGTTGTGAAGCTAATGCTTTACCAGTTTGAATATGTTTTAGATTTGTGCAACTACAGTAACTAACCAGACAGAATCTTGATTGAGCTCCTCTATCGGCTCGTAGTTCTCATCTAAATACACATCTGTTGTCAAGGAAACGTCTGTGTCATGAGCAGACTCGAAGTTGGTAACACTCCGGGTTGGAATCCCTAAACACCTCATCACTGCAAACAGAAAGAGGTTTAAGTGTTCAGCTCAAGTCAAAAGGACAAGTTTTTACTCCTTCTCAAACGCATATTCGTACCTGAGGTGGTGACCCCAGAGAAGACCCAGCACTGTCCGTATCTCACTGGCGTTCCTCCGTTTTCATAGTACTGTCTCAGGATGTCACTGCTACCGCTCCAGAATGTGGGGGCCGTGCCATTATCGTACGTACCCGACCAGTTACCCACCAACACACCGTTGTCATCAGGAGAGTTAATCTGCCAAACGTTGCACAAAAGTTATTCTTCTATTGCATTCAGGCATTTAAGTGGCTGCATCTTTACATAGTTCAGCCAAGCGTTCTTTCAAAGCGGACAGCTGACATTCCTAAGCTTTTAAGCTAGACACAATAGTTGTTAAAGGTTCTTTATGGAGCTATAAATGCTGATGAAGTCCTTTTATAAAAGGTTTACTATGCAGCATGCATATACAGCCGGTCACGCATGCAGATATCACACAAAGGAGGCATCATGTTTATTTAAAGTACAAAACCAATGTAATCACCAAATTTGCAAAAGTTCACCTTAAGAATGAACAAAAGGAGTCCAATAGGAGTCTGAGGTTTGAAAAATATTGCGTCTATAGGTTGATATTATTCTGTATTGTATCCCCTGATGTCTCGACCACTATTTCAATGATGCCCATACTACCTTTTGGACCTTGAACATATCAGTTGCGTTGCTGTCCATGCAGGGATGGACAGCTTTCAGATTGAATCAAAAATATCTGAACAAAGGCCATGTTTGGAATGACATGAAGGTGAGTAATTAATGACAGAATTAGCATTTTTGATAAGCAGCGAGGCATGCCCTGTGTAGCCTTGGTTGTGCTACTGCATGAATAGACATACATAAATCCAGTACCAGATGTAGACGGGTGGAGCTGGGGGAGGTAGAGGGTTTCAGAGAAACTCTGCAGCAGGGGTAGGCAACATCAGTCCAGGAGTGCCGATGTCCTGCAGAGTTTAGCTCACCTGCCTGTAGCTCTAGTAACCCTGAAGACCTTGATTAGCTTGTGCAGGTGTGTTTGATTAGGGTCGGAGCTAAACACTGCAGGACATCGGGACTCCAGGACAGACCTTGCCTACACCCCTGCAGGTCCAGCTTACAGCGAACACACTGAAGACACCAGACTAGATTGAGCTAGCAAGCACAGTTGTGCCATGCAGTAAATGATGTGATTACTAGCAAACTGCAAGTGATGGCACCATTTAGAGTTTGATGATAAAAACAGATTTTAATTAGAATAATATCAATGTGTCATTATAATAATATGACCCCTTTAATAGGAGCATTCAACTCACCATCGCAGACAATATCCTGACCACATTAATAGGATCTCCACATCCTGAAGCCGGGGCTCCACTGCGCTCCAGCAAGAACAGACATGCAGGAAGAATGCCCTTATCAAACTGTAACACAAGGAAGGAGCAAAGCTTACATATAATCTGTGGATATTTAAAATCTGGAGAATTGAGTGAAGATTTTCTGCCATACGGTAAAGGCAAGGAGAAATCTATTTAGTAAGTCACTTTATCTAAAACACTAGATGTAGGTAGACGGGTTCCTCTGACCTGGCCAAAATTCCACGGCCTGTCTCCGATCTGGCAGTCAGTCCCATAATAGATTATACCCATGTCATTTAAAACATACTCATTCCTCTCGTCCTTATTGTCCATGTACACAGAGTCCTCTAGGAGAGAAAGAGAAACTGCATGATTCAGCCTCTTGGAATGATTTCTTTAGAGTGTACTGAACTGAAAAAACAATATAGAGGTGGTCCAAAACAGGCCCTGAAACTCCTCCTCCTACTTTTTAATGTACCTTTTTTTTTTTACAAGGAATAATCTATTTGTTATTTAAATCATGTACTTGTATTAACTTTGTTCATTAATACTTTTTATCCAAATAATTGAAACGACTGCTTTATTTTTGTTGTCATCCTTTATGGAGCGAGCTAAATAAGGGAGACAACTACATATTATACTAGTGGCAATTATAATAAGTTACAGTAAATGAACGAAATCTCAGTATACTAGATTGTGTAAACATTATAATAATTAACAGATGCTGCTGCAAATGTAAAGATCTCTCATTTTTAGGCAGGATACAGACATTTGATGTGTTTACAACAAGCCAGATTACACTAGATCAATTTAATATTAAAAAACAGATATCTGACATCTAACGTAACTTACAGATTTACAGTTAACTGTTTCAAGTCTTTACGCAACAACTTTCTTTTTTGTATTCCCTGTCTCTCACCCCACCCTTGTTTGTACCTTCACACCAGGGGTTGAACAGCATGTAGATGTCGTTGTTGGGATTGTACTGGGACATGGCCTCACCCATTGGGGAAGATGTTGCAACGCAAAACTTGTATTTGCCAATAGCAGCATTTGGTGGAGAGTTAACCGAAAGTTTTATTCTTTGGCCTTTCTGCTCAACTATCTTGGCCTCCCAGCAGGCATCCTGCAGATCGTCCACCAAAGGAACTATCACATGTGTGCCTTTGGATACATCTGGGAGATTACCTGAAAAATACATTAACACAAACATGTAAAGCGATGAACTGAAACACATAAAACATGACCAAATAGAATGATATATACACTGCCGTCCATATGTATGGGCTAAGAAAATCTTTTTGAAGAAAGTCTCTTATGCTCACAAAGGCTGCATTTTTTTTATTAAAAATACAGTAAAAACTAAATATTACTAACCCTATTGTAATGTTAAGTCTTCTTCAATAAAACCAATCGTGCAGTCCAAACCGTAAGGCCTAGAGAGCTGAAACCTGGTCACATGGTCGAATTGCTCCCATGTGATTCACGTTTTACTGCTAAATTGAATTTGGTCCTTTCTCTTGTAAACTAGCTGCAATTTGATATCATTGTTTTTGTTTGAATATATGTTAAAGTGTCATTTATTGCTGTGATGACTTTATTTCTGCTTATAATCAATGTTGAAAACAGGATTCTTTGAATAATTAATAATAATAAACAGATTTTTTTTGGTTACACTTTATTTTAATAGTCCACTTATGCGATCAGGCCTCATGTTAAGTTAGTAGTAAGGTGGCAGAACTCACCTAGTTTCAGATCTAACTGAAGTTTATCTGTCTTTGAGTTGAAAGCCCGTGAGAGCTCAATCAGCATCTGGAAGGTCTGGCCTCTGCGGATGATGAGGTGTTCGCTGTGATAACGGTCTGTATGATGCTCCAGGCGGTTCTGTTCTTTGCTGGATTTGAGAAGGTCTATAGAACGTACCTCCAGTAAAGCATCTGAGAGAGAGAGAGAGAGAGAACGAGTGTTGATGTGATGTGTTTTACTTCTAGTGCTGCCAGACATCCAAAATACATAATATATGTGTGTGTGCTGTGTATATTTATTACGTACTGTATATATAGGCTAAAAAAATCACTTTTATCTATTACATATATTTTAAAAGTATATTCCTGTAAATATCTTTAAAACATTATGTGTGTGTCTTTATATATACTTAATAAATATACTCATTACACATGTTACGTACGCAGAAAACGTTTATTTTAAATGTGATTAATCGTTTGGCATTCTCATTATTTGACCGTCACACAAGGATGTTCTCCATGCAATGTTATTAAAAATATCCTTTGTGCTGCATGGTAAGTGAATGATGACAGAATGTTCATCGTTAGATAATGCGTATACAGTAATATTTCTTTAAGAGTCATGGAGCCAAGACCGCACTGGTTACCTGGGTTATTCATCTCAATGCTGTCTTTTGGGTTTGGTGGGGTGTCTGGTTCAGTTGGTTTGTGGCAGCAGCATCGTTGGCAGCACTGCCGAAACCATGTGCTGCATGTCCACTTTGTGTCCGGCTTCTCCGGCTTCACCTTATCTGGATCCTCCAGTGTAAGAGTACCGGATGGGAAGCGGCCAACGGCAGAGCGGTTTCTGATTGATAATGTTTCTACAGGCATACTGGGAAATAAAACAGAAAGCTGGGCATTTCTGAAGCTTTTAGACAGACCCACAGTCTTAAATATTAATTAGTCACAGACTGAACGTAAATTCATATATACATATAAATAAATGTAAATGTATTTGTTTTTTACTTTTATAGATTTTTACACAGACTTCATCCCCTTCAACTTAACTTTTTTTGAAACCCCAAAATAGCGTTTTCCTTTTGTCACTATTCAAAGATTACTTAAGACTGTTGATGCAATAACGTTTCCACATTCATGTATTTTGTTTATTTGGTGTGCATAGAGTAATAATAATGTAGTTACCTGGTTATAATCGTAAATTTAACACAGATCAGTTGATTATTCGAAAGTTGAATTCTACTTACATAACGATTTTAGTTCAAATCAATATACATTCAAATTAAGCCAATATACTGTTCAAAACGTCATTTTATTTTAATCTTTTTTTTTACATTTTTTATATTATTGATTAAATTAAACAAGTGACAACAAAAGTGTTTATAATTGCAACAACCAATTTATATTTCAAATTAACGTTGTTTAACATTGTATTAATCAAAGAATTCCCAAAAACACAACTGTCTTAAAATATTATTATTAATATTAAAAAACACTGTCTGGAATAGATAAACAGAGACTTTTTAATAACATTATTTAAGATTCTAATAATAAGCTTATTTTTACAGTATTAGTATTTGAATGAATCCAGCCTCGTTCAGCTCTATATTCTGGGTTAATTCCATACACCTCCAGTTTCCAGCAGTTTGTACTGCCAGGTTAAGTTCTGCCAGGAATCTTTTCAGAGTTGCTCTCATATAATGATAGTTTTCTTACTTGTTTGCAGTTGTTGTAGTCGTGTTTATGCCCGTCTCCACTCTAAAAATACTCGTAGACTCATGTGAGTGATTGAGCGGTGATCGGTGTGAATCGTTTACAGCTTCTAGCTTTCAGCATTATATGTAGGGGTAGGGCTTCCAGCTGCGACGAACTGGTTTAACAGGATGACTTTTTAACATTTATGCACGCAGTGTAACAGGGTAAGTTAAACGAGATCAGATGATGACACACAAATTAGCCTGGTCAGTCTACCTACCTACATACCTTTTCTCTGAGAAGGCAAGGGTGGCAGTAGACTTTTTTTTTTTTAAATAAAATAAATACTAAATAGAAAATAAAACTGAACCATGTTTGAACCCTTAACATTCATAATAGTAATACCAACAAGTAATGAATTAAGTTATAGAGGGATTCAGCATCAGTGTGTTCTCATGTATTTGCATACTGTACATAAACAAAATCTTGAAGACCAAACACAAGTCACTCCTTGAATCACGAACAACCACACGTGAGGACGATTACTTATGATATCATTTCTCCAACGCACGGTCGTAAATCTGGTTTTTGGTGGTGTTTGGGCACGGGACATACTGTAGTATCAGCCTATAGCAAACATTTATTCACATCTCACATTCATACAGACTAATCAGTTAAGAGTAACTAACTAATACGGGACTGATTATATGACTGTACACACATGCCACCTGTTTACATTCAGACATTACAATTCTACTAAAGAAACTTTTTTATAGATAGATAGATAGATAGCTAGAACAAATTAGATCAATGCCAGAGGAATTGTTGGAGTTTCTTAATATATTATGTAATGGCCCTTGGGCAAAATATTTTTAAACAAAGGAAAGCTAGTCTTGTAACTGACATAAATGATTCATCTCATTCATTTGAATTTTTATTGTCTTTAGTGACCATAAAACGCAACACAATATGTAAAGAAACCCTCACTGTAATTACTGCTCGACAAACAAAACTGCTTCACAATGCTGCTTAAAAATAAGAGATTCCAATCCAATTAAGCACTTGTTAAGCACTTTTAGTAAACACAAAGGACCAAAGTGCTGCCCATAAAATAAGATGATAACATAGATATAAAAGAAAAACAAATACTATTACATTTCACGTTACAAGGAATCAGCGTCTCAGACAATGTTGAAGGACAAGGAAAAAAGGTGGCGTTTTAAGAAAGATTTAAAATCTGATACGAAGAAGCCTGTCTGATATGCAAAGGCAACCCATTCCAGATTTTCGGGGCTGCTACAGCAAAGGCCCGTTCCCCTCCAAGTCACTGCTTCGTTTTCAGCATACCCAGGAGCAGTTGAACAGCTGATCTGAGAGCACGAATAGGGGTATAAAAATGGAGAAGTTCAGCGAGGTGGGGGGGGAGCAAGACCTTTTAAGGCCTTAAAAGTAAATAAAATGATCTTAAAACTATCTTAAAGAGAATGGGCAGCCAGTGAAGTGAAGCTAATATGAGGGAAATATGTTTTAATTTACGCGAGCCTGTTGAGACAAGCTGATCCATCCGAAGACGAGAGATGGAGGACGCCCTGACCCCTACATGTAGTGCATTACAGTAATCTAACCTAGTGGTCACAAAGGCATGGATTACCGTTCCAAAGTGCTGTCTTGGGAGAATAGATTTTACTCTTGCCAGCCATCTCAGTTGGAAGAAACTCGATTTAACTACGGATTTGATCTGGCTGTCAAATCTTAAGATCCAGGTCCACCTTAAACCTAAGAATTGTAACAGTCAGTTTAATATACTGGGCAAAGGACCCCAGATCTACCGAAGACAGTCCAGCAGTGAAACCAAATACCCTCAGTTCAGTCTTCTTATCATTGAAGTTGAAAAAGTTCAGAGCCATCCAGACCCTCATATCCTCAAGGTAGTAAACGAGTTACGTGGTTATTACCCTTTTTAAGGGGTGGAGTGTCATCCGCATAACAGTGAAAAAAGATGCAATGCTTCCGAATTATGGATCCAAGGGTCAGCAAATACAAAGAGAAAAGAAGAGGGCCAAGAACTGAACCCTGGGGGACACCACACACAAAGGGGGCAACAGAGGACACAGATCTACCAAGGCTGACACAGAAAGTTTGATTGACAGCTGTTGCTCACTGACGAGCTGCGCAAAACCATGTTCATTATCAGCGTGGCTTTGCGCAGCCCGTCAGTGAATAACGGCTGTGTGTAGTATATACGGCTCAATGTGAAATCACGGACCTGATGGCATTTACCGCTGATTACAGGACCGGCTTTACTGACAAAACATATCGGCCGATCCGGATTGGTGCATCCCTAATTAGCAACCTTTAAAATGGCATAATAGGGGCACTTTATCTACTATGTAACATTTTAAAACCAGATTGGAAGACTTCTAACATCTAACATCTTCTACTCCTTGCTAATATTCAGAAATACTAATGTGAGTTATATGTCTAATCATCTTTTTACATTTTTAAACTTCTAAGTTATAAACAATGGTATATCTATCTATAATGACCGAACCACTCATCCTTATAATGCACATTTCAACTGTATCTGGACAAACGCAACACCTTTCAGCATCTTAGCGATTTCTTATAAGACCCCACAAATCCAGCACAGTAAGAGGTCCTCACAGAAACCAGCTGGACACACACATGGGGAAGAATAATGTTTGTTTATTTATTGGCATGGAGACTCGTATCTGCAGCTTTTACACCACAAATGCTTGACCTTTGAAGAGCTAAAAAACCTATTCATACAGTGCAAGAAACTCAGCATCTTCACGATACATTGCAAGAACAATATATCTGCCCAAACAAGGAACCTCAGCTAAAAGCAGATGTCTCTCTATCAGCATGCAGTGAGGAGTTTGTGTAGAGGTCAAACATTATTGAAATGTGAACCGTCATTTATCACACCAACACAGATAGACATACAGACAAGGTTTTTAAAGGCACAGTTCAGCCAAAATTGAAATTTGCTCTCTTTCTCAATTATTTCCAAAGCTCTATAGTATTATTATTATTATTATTATTATTATTATTATTCATCTTAATGCCTCTAATTACAGCATTTATTTGCATCACACTAAGACTGTTATTGCATGGAAACGAGCAGCATGAACGTTCATTAAAATATCATTCAGATAAATGACTGAATTTTCATTTTTGGCTGAACTATCTCTTGAGGTCCAGCACACGAGGTACAGTTTCGAAGTGGTTGGTGAGCTCTAATTAATCTTTACTGCATTACAGGTATCAAGTCACACACACACAAACACACACAGCAGCTGATGCTGCGCATCAAAGGGACAGAGCAGTAACCAATGGCAGGAGCTGGCTCAGATCAGACTCTATGTTGGCAGTTTTGTGGACAGGGTTTCCACGCAGATCCAGTCTGGTCAGTCTGGTGCAGGATGCCAGCGATTCAAGATCAGACAGCTTACAGATTTCTGAAAGTTGCTTTAAGAAAATATTACATTAACATCTACAGTATCTATCTACCGTATCTATCATATCTACCATATCTATCATATCCATCTACCGATCGGATCTATCTATCTATCGATCGTATCGATCTATCTATCTATCGTATCGATCGTATCTATCTATCGTATCGATCGTATCTATCTATCTATCTATCTATTGTATCGATCGTATCTATCATATCTACCGTATCTATCATATCTACCGTATCTATCATATCTATCTATCGATCATATCTATCTACCGATCGCATCTATCTATCTATCGTATCGATCGTATCTATCATATCTACCCTATCTATCATATCTATCTATCGATCATATCTATCTACCGATCGTATCTATCTATCTATCTATCTATCGTATCTATCATATCTACCGTATCTATCATATCTATCTACTGATCGCATCTATCTATCTATCTATCGTATCGATCGTATCTATCTATCTATCTATCTATCTATCTATCTATTGTATCGATCGTATCTATCATATCTACCATTTCTATCATATCTATCTATCGATCATATCTATCTATCGATCGCATCTATCTATCGATCGCATCTATCTATCGATCGTATCGATCGTATCTATCTATCTATCTATCCATCTATCTATCTATAGTATCGATCGTATCTATCATATCTACCGTATCTATCATATCTACCGTATCTATCGTATCTATCTACCGATCGTATCTATCTATCTATCTATGTATCTATCTATCATATCTACCGTATCTATCATATCTACCGTATCTATCATATCTATCTACCGATCGTATCTATCTATCTATCGTATCGATCGTATCTATCATATATACCGTATCTATCATATCTATCTATCGATCATATCTATCTACCGATCGTATCTATCTATCTATCTATCTATCTATCTATCTATCTATCTATCTATCTATCGTATCTATCATATCTACCCTATCTATCATATCTATCTATCTATCTATCCGTCCATCCATCTATCTATCCGTCCATCTATCTATCTATCCGTTCATCCGTCCATCCATCCATCCATCCGTCCATCCATCTGTCCATCTATCCATCCATCTATCTATCGTTCTATCTATCATATCTATCTATCGTTCTATCGTATCTATCTATCTATCGTATCTGTCTATCTATCCATCTATCTAATCTATCCATCGATCGTATCTATCTATCTGTCTGTCTATCTATCGAATCAATTGTATCTATCTAGTGATCTATCTATCCATCTATCTATCCATCTATCGTATCCATCCATCTATCGTATCCATCCATCTATCTATCCATCTATCTATCTATCTATCTATCTATCTGTCTGTCTGTCTATCTATCTATCTATCTATCGAATCTATCCATCGATCGTATCTATCTATCTGTCTGTCTATCTATCGAATCAATTGCATCTATCTAGTGATCTATCGTATCTATCTATCTGTCTGTCTATCCATCTATCGTATCCATCCATCTATCTATTGTATCTATCCATCTATCTATCTATCCATCTATCGTATCTATCCATCTATCTATCCATCTATCGTATCTATCTAATCTATCGATCGTATCTATCTATCGTATCTATCTATCTATCTATTGTATCTATCCATCTATCTATCTATCTATCTATCTATCCATCTATCGTATCTATCCATCTATCTATCCATCTATCGTATCTATCTAATCTATCGATCGTA
>JAUMHQ010000089.1:2208423-2224326 GCA_032361165.1 Enteromius paludinosus | reverse complement strand
CTTCTATAATCCACAATGGTCTCTTTGGATTTGCTGACATTAAGTTTGAGGCTATTATCTGAACTCCATCTTATTTGACACCTCCTTTCTGTACGGAGTCTCATCATTGTCTGATTTGACTCCCGCTATGTTGGTGTCATCTTTAAACTTTACCACTGTGTTTGTGGGGTAGATAGCAGAAAATTCATGTGTGAAAAGAGTAAACGGGACTGGGGTGAGCACACAGCACTGCGGTGTACCTTTATTTATGAACAGTGATGTTGATGTCCATCTCCTGATTCTCACCACGTGAGACCTGTTGGTGAGAAATTCTCTGATCCAGGCACATAGCGATATAGTAGGTGTGTGACGAGATCTTGTGACACGAGATGCGCTGTGTCTTGGCGATATCCTCACAATAGTGGTATGATGTGGCGCAACACATCTCCAGCAGGAAACTGCTGCCACGTTCTATTTATGACGTGCTGACACAAATTCCAAAAGGTTTTCAATGGTCGCTTTATTGCATCTAGTGTAGACAGATTTAATGCCTGGGTATACTTCATTTCCACATTCTTTTCTGACAAAAATTATGAAATGCAGATGGCAGAAGTATACTTTGGCCTTTAATCTGGCGCGAGCTATTTGCCATAGGCAAGTTTGTTTAAGTATTCGGCCCAACTCTGTTCTCTGAAGCTTTTTTGAAAAAATTCCTACCCTGCTTTTAAAGGAATATTTGTGTTATTTGTTTTTATTTATGTATACTATTCAGTGTTGGACAAGCTACTTAGAAAATGTAGTGAGCTAAGCTATCAGTTACTCTACACTGAATGTAGCTTAACTACACTAAAGCTACTACCCTGAGAAATGTAGCAAGCTAAGCTACAGCAACATGGTAAAAGTAGCTTAACTACATTGAAGCTATTTTTTTTTTTTATTGAATTGTGCACTTTTTTGTGCAGTTATTCATTTAACAATTTTTCCAAACCAATTTGGCAACAAAAACAAACATGATAACAAATAACAAAAGGTGTCGAGTGTGTGTGTGTGTGTGTGTGTGTGTGTGTATTATTATCTGAATGCATGACATGTGTAACTCAGTGCAGCTTAAACTACAGGACAAACCACATTAATAGAATTATAAAGTTCTCCAAACAGTACCAACATGGCAAAAAACAGACCATTGTCTCAGTCAGCGTCATGAACTTTTTGAGGTAACGTTACGGCCACGTCGACTCCCCCCCTTGGGATCAATTACTCTCCGTCCTCTGCCCTCTTTCCAAAAAGTGTCAGCAGGGGCTGGCCCAAGCATGTCACGCGTCCGGTGCAAAAGGTGGCGCTAACACCAAAAAGCTCATTGCCAACCGCAGTAAGAAGAAGTCACTGACATTATGCCGGCTGCACTGGCCCGTGTATGGTGGTGGCGTCATATACTGATCTAGGATCAGTGATCCGTAGCATTTGTGTTTCCTATTTGTGCTTAAGCGTCAGAAATGCTTGGGAAAATGTAACGTTAGCTTGCGTGGACGCTACCTCGCTACTTGAACAATAAAATAGCTTCGCTACATAAGAGCTATTTGATTCCGAAAATAGCGACGCTACCAACACGCTACTGAGAAATGTAGTTAAACTAGTAGCTTCACTACTTGTAGTGACGCTACTGCCCATCACTGATACTATTTTGCATTTTTGGTTATTTATTGTTAAAAACTTGCCTGTCAGTTTGTGGCAAAATATTTTTCAGTGTTCTCATGTTGTTTATTACTGCATGTAATCCATTAAAATAGTTTAATTTCAAAAGGTTTTTTTGGAATGTTTTTGTAGAATAAAATATTTTTTTTCCAAAAGTATATTTTATCATTGAGGATTTATTTTAAAAAGTCAAAAAATCTTTTCTCATTCTCGTGAACCCAGTGTCTCATCTCGTCTCGTCTTGTGGGATAAGTGTCTCATCACACCTATATGATGTAGACAACCCTGGGTTATGAAGCTTCAGTACCATCTTTTTCGGGATTACAGTATTAAAATCTGAACTGAAGTCAATAAATAGCATCCTAACATAACTAACGTAACATAATGGCACCAGTGAGGTCAGCCGCCATCACGACTGCTCCGATTTCTTTCCCTTTTTCTTTGTTTTTGTCTTTTAAGTGAACTTTTAGTAACATATTATGTTGACCCTAGAACAACATTTTAATGCAGAAATATAGTCTTGACCATATCTGTACACCTAAACCTACCCTTACCCATGATTAATGCCTAAATCAGAGGAAACAATAGATGAATGACACTAATGTACAAGCACCAAACACTGATTGTAAGACTAAACTTCACAAAAACTGCAAACTGTTTCTTCAAATCTGATTGGTTAATCACAAAGCTGCACTTGGCAAAATCAGGTTAGCGTAAATTGCATGACAGCAGCACAACATGGAAAACAATGGAAAGACGTTCCTTATATTGAAGTTGTCTTGTTGTGTGTGGGCTTTGTGTAAAAAAAACCTCTTTTAACACTTGTTTCATTAGGTGTTTAAGTAATATGCAATATGTGCAGAGCAAATACAGCAGCCAGGCGGCAGTCAATCAAGTTCATCCTGTTTAAGAGCAACAAACTGTCTTATTTCATTGGCTGACGTTGGCTGCTATGGCCATGTACCAATATTCAGCCACGCCTTCCGTCAAGCGTTGACGCTGAAGCCCCGTGTGAACGTACTGTAAGTGCAGAACGATCAAGCCAGCAGACCTAGGTGAAAATCGGGTCGCACAGTCACATAAGCATGCAGAGGAATAACTGCTCCACATATGCTTTTAATCGTCCTTACACTTTAAGACGTGTGAGCCTGCGCTCATGGTTGGGCAGGTTTTGGCCAACACAGCAAGCTTTTAACGGATTAAGAGACATAAAGCTCCAAATTGTGTCAGCTGTTTGAGCGCAAGTTGGTCAAAGCAGCGAATAAACATACACTGAGCTTAAGACCGCGGGTCGGGAGTGTAATGACCTAGACGTGGGGCATTAACAGTTAACCCTTTAAATATAATGCTGAGCTCAAACCTATGAAGACAATAGAACTTATCAGTCAGTGTCTGCTGTTTGAGCACTTCAGCGGCCAAATAGCTGACTGACATTCTCGCGTTAGAGGCTTTTTGCCTGAGTTTGTGGTTTGACGATGTAAGCAGATAAACAGCTGGTAAGATCACCTAATGGCAGCTGACCGCTCAATGTAGGCTCTTAACACTCTGACAGGGCAGAGGGGGTTAAAGTCATGGCCCTTGCTAGAGGGTACCACCTGCGCTCTGAACAGTGTGGAGAGCACCTTCGGCACATAGCCGAGGCTTGGTTTAAGGATGACTTTAGAATAATTTGGCCCGAATTCCAGGCAGACAGGGCTCACAGACAGCTCTTGCAGGTCGCCTATTCGCTTAACAGATGCCAGTGCCAATAGTAGTGTGGTCTTGAGTGTAAGCGCCTTCACTGTAGCCATTTGCAGAGGTTCAAAGGGCGCTCCTCTAAGGGCACTTGATACTGTGGGCAGATCCCACGTAGGGATGGTGGGAGGGAAAAAGGCTTCAGCCGTCTAGCGCCTCTTAAAAAATGGATAAATAAAATATTCTTGCCCACTGTCTGACCTGCTATAAGGTGATGGGCTGATATAGCCCCCACGTAAGCCTTAATAGTGGATGGGGAACGCCCCTTTTCCAGCAGGTGTATCTGCGCCCTGGTTCTGAATGCCCGGTATGTGGGTCACTGTTATCGAGCGAGAGTTGTGCAGGGCCCACCTTAGGATGCGTGCTGCTAGATTGTGGAAGCGTCTTGATGTCCCCATAACCCAGTATGATTCCTTTGGGAATGGTGCGCCAGGCATTCTGCCGTAGGGATAAAGGGTTTATTATGTCTAGTGTTTAGTCGCTGTTTAGGAACATATCACTTATGACATTGCGAGTTTGATTGAAACTGCTCTTTTTGTGATTTTGTGGGTGCGCCATGAAAACGGCGTATAAGCAGCACATACACTTTTTGTCATGCCCGGAGCTCTGCGAGGCAGAGAACTTTGAAGACAGAGTATCTTGTGGGGCGGTCATTGCCCACTCTTTTCCTCTCTCCTTGGCTAGGTGGACGCCGGAGGCGTTGGGTCCAGCCCATTCTTAGGCCGGGGACCTGGCCTTCACGGGAAGGGGAAGCGCGGAGTAGCAGATCTGGAACGGCTGCGTTGCGGCTCCTGTTTCGTCTGCTGCGGAGGCCTGGGGCGGCTGACAGAAGCAGATGCCGCATGGCTTGCGACGCCTTCTGGGACCAAATAGCCCGCTAGGTGAAATCGGCGCATCAAGGAAGGGGATCTTTGTCAACCTCCTTGATCTGTGTTAGGTTCAGCCACAAGTGCCTTTCCAGCATGACGAGGCTGGCCATGGATCTGCCGATAGCCTGGGCTGTAAGCTTCGTTGCTCTCAGCGCCAAATCCGTCGCACTTCTCAGCTCTCTTACAGCTACCTCTAAGGCAGCGAGGAGTTTTGACCTGGAGAACAGCCAAAGAATGCAGAGCTTATGCCGCCTGCCCAGCGGATGCGAAAGCTCGGCCGGCGAGGGAGGAAGTCAATCTGTATGGCTTCGACAGGTGCACTGGTTTGGCTCTCCAGCTGTGGGTGGGCACAGGTGAGCGACAGCTTTTCGTAGCCCTTCTCTTCAGCGCCGTTGAGCAACGCAAAGGCTTTTGCAGCGGGGTTATGAAGCCGCACTGAGTAAGGTACCTTCAACGATTTGGTCAGCTCATCATGGACTTCTGGGAAGAATGGTGTGGATCTTTGACGAGGGGCTTGGGGGCGCCCCAGCAAATACCACTCGTCCAGGCAGCTCCGTGAAGGTTCTTGAGGTGGAGCCCAACTGAGTCCCAGCTTGCTAACTTGGAGAGGACACGGAACAATTTTTGACTTTTTTTGACTGAGCTAGACTCTGACGGAGTGGAGGGGGCGGAGTCTCCAGAGCCCGACAGCTCATCCGCGTCCGACACTGCAAGCGACATGCTGTCTTCTTGCAGCTCTTCCTCGCTAAGGTCGAACGAGATGAGGTCACTCGCCATAGCAGAGTGACGAAGGTCTTCGCTGGTGAAGAGGACAGGTGAGGTGATGCAGATGAGGTGGAGCAGCTTGACATGGCGCTTGCCCTTCAGGACCAGCGCACCATGTTAGCATCACTCAAACTCGTCTCTCTGGCTCCTACTAGTGGCCCGAAGAAAAAGACTCAGGCACCAGGACAGTACGAAAAGCTTGGCCTAGACTCAATTGCTCAGCCTCCATGTGTGCAGGTGGAGAGCGTTGAGATGGAGCCTACAGCTGGCTGCTCGAAAGACAAGATTTCCAATGGGATTAATGGTCTAAAAGAAGAGCATTACGGGGAGCTTTTTAGCAGACCACAGTGTTATTTACCTATCAGAAAGAGCCAAGAATCCGATCACAGGTCTTCCACTCCTTGACTTCTCTCCAGCACTGGAAAGTGATCCGATATTTACATCAGTCCTACTACTTGCCTTACAATTCCGCAGACATTCTTCTTTTTTGTTTTGTGTCTTTCTGTCACTCGGCTGTTCACTGAACGCACTCTCCTCCACTTCATTAGTAAACATGCCCCTTACTAGTGATTGGCTAAAAGTTTGACCTAGTACTCTGTAAATTTATGTGCTCTTTATAAATGAAAAGTGAACCTTTAAACTTGAATAATAATGCATGGAATTTATTAAGCAACACTTCATAACACTTATTCTTGTAGCAAGACATTATCATCTCAATGAATTAATTAAGTGTTTTGAATGCACAGTTATTGTAATATACATTTTCTAAGAATTTTTTTCTACTGTACAAATTGTATTTTCTGTCCCCTTACCCTAAACTTGCCCCCTGCCCCAGTTATTTCAGGTTTTCAAAACGCTTACCAGTACACAGACACACACACACACACACACACAGTGCGCAGATATGAACACACCACAGACACACACACACAGTACGCAGACATTGTAATGGCAAAATCGATTATTACAGTTTCACCTAATCAGCAAAGCTACATTCTAACACGTTGTTTTCTTCCTTCCTTTATGTCCTTTCGCCACCTCTTATCTGCCTTCTTTCAGGGTCTACATCATGACGATCTCTGTAGTATAACAGCACAATTTCCTGACAAATACATGCATTCTGTTCTTTTTAATGCATATTATATTAATTAAACGCTTATTTACGTAGAGGACGGTTTCTAACCGTTTATTAATCCTATTCTTAATATAACAAATTTTTTTAATTATCTGATTACTGATCATTGTATTGTCAAATTCCATTGAAATAAAAATAAAAATTATAAAATAATTAAGCATAACAGGGTTGACTTGTTATGCTTTAAGCCTTCATTACTTACAAAACTTGTTTATTTAATAAACAATTAAAACAAAATCTATTTTTTCAATATTGTTGCATATGGGCATGTGTGAGTGTGTTATTTATTAATTTTTAATGCTTAATCTTCCTATATTCGTGGCTGAAGTTATGCTAAAATAATTGTAATTATTTGTAATACATTTTAAGTACATATATGGTACCTTTACAGTAACTTCGTAGGATTCGCATTTAGAAAGAAGATTTTGTTTTACACAAAATATAACCCATTATGTCATGGGGACTCATATGGCTTGTTGCTTGTTAAGGCACGTCGTCAAATACAGCAGCATACCTGATCAAAATAAACCCCAACGTCATGACGCTCGAATATGCGAGATGACGTCATCAGCGCGCGTCCCGGCCGGATAGAGCATTTTTGGACAGGACAAACGGTGATGATTGTGGACGTTATCATACAGCAATGTTTTAAAGTGTCCCGTTTCATCGTAAAACCGGACAAGTGGAAGAAACAGGCGAGGGGCGTGAGTGAGTAACGCGGGGAGTTAGTTGGCACAGCTTGTGGGTAAGTGAATAGTTTGTTTATGTTGACTGAAGGTAGAAAGTTCAGCTAGCTAGCAGGCTAACCAAAGCAGAAAAGAATAAAGTAAATCAAAGTTAAGCATCAACAAAATAAAGATCTAAATATCACTGCTATAATCCTAAGGACACTTCTTAACTTCATTCTGTACTCTATGAAGTGTCATTAAGTTTTTGTGATTTTCAGTTCTGTCAGATTTTTATCAACTTATTGCTTAGTAAGCATTATAACCAATGTGTGTTGGGGGAACTTTAACAATAAGTTTAATGAAATCCTAAAGGTTCTTTCTGCCTTTGTGGTTTATGGTTCAGTGGTGTCATTGCTACAAAGACCTGTAGAACAGTAGCTACACCCAAGTGAAGTGGGCCAGTTTTGTTAATGCTAACTAGTAAGGCTTGTTGTTGAATAAAACCATGACCACATTAAAGCTGGAAGAGAGTCTGCCAGGAATTCAAGAAGGCCTTTTACTATTAAATTGAGCTAACTCTTTTTCAGTGTGCACTACATGGTTAAGAAGAATCAATGAGAGAAATGACAACCACTATGGATGTTTAACAGTTTTAAAGGTGTGCTTGTGAGTGTTGATATCTGTTGGCCATGACATTAACGACTAGTTTAACAGCTGTGTAAGCAACCCACCCACAAGTCAGTATTAATAATATGTAATTTTGCACATCCCTTGTAAACTTTTTGCCATATTAATTTTTATAATGTGATGATAAACCCTTAAGATTTACAATAGTACATGTATAAGTTGGCGTCACTTTTTTCTGTAAAAATTGACTTACACAGTCTACATATTGGCGAAACTTATCTCCGTTTTCCTCTCATTGTTTTGCAGTGGTTGAGACTCCTTCTGTTTCGCATCTTGCTGCTGTCATCTTAAATAATGGAGGAGACTCATGTTCACTGCGTTTCGTGTATAAGCAGAAGATGCATGGTCAAACCTGTACCTGGAACTTCCTGTGACCTCATCACCTGCCCTTTTGTATGTGGTGCTATCTTCCACAGCTGCAAGGCTCTTGAACACAAGCTGCTGTGCCCGCTTGAAAGGGTGCCGTGTCTTAACCAAAGCATTGGATGCCCTTTTACACTGGCCCGTGGCCAGATGGCAGAGCACCTTGAGGTGTGTCCTGCAGGTGTGGTTTGCTGCACTATGGAGTGGAATAGGTGGCCAGTAAACGACGAGGATTATCGTTCGTATGAGAGACTGAGTCAAGAAGCAGATGAGGTGGAGCAGCTTGACATGGCGCTTGCCCTTCAGGACCAGCGCACCATGTTAGCATCACTCAAACTCGTCTCTCTGGCTCCTACTAGTGGCCCGAAGAAAAAGACTCAGGCACCAGGACAGTACGAAAAGCTTGGCCTAGACTCAATTGCTCAGCCTCCATGTGTGCAGGTGGAGAGCGTTGAGATGGAGCCTACAGCTGGCTGCTCGAAAGACAAGATTTCCAATGGGATTAATGGTCTAAAAGAAGAGCATTACGGGGAGCTTTATCAGACCACAGTAGAGACGACCAAAAGCCTGGCCGCAGCTCTCAACGTCCTGATCCACCTTAATTCTTCAGAAACAGACAGTACAACCACTAATGCGTCAGCTGGACTTACCGAGTGCAATGGCGAACTGCATGAAAAGGTGAGGATGAGAGGGGATGCAGGGTTCAGCTGTGATAAAATAGCAAGCGGAGTCAATGGCCTAAAGGAGGAGCTACAGCCTCAACAGCACCAGAAACTCAAGGAGCTTGGCAGGAGTTTGGCATCTGCACTCGGTGCATTAGGAGATGCTGTCAAAGGCAATGAGCCAGTTAGTGGCTCAATACTAAACAATAATGGCAGGCTCAATCAGTCAGAAACTTTAGAGTCGGCAGATGTTGATATGGAAGACGTAACATCGGCGGTTGATGGTGAGACTGGGGCTGCTGGGGGAATTGACACTGGAGAAACGGCTATAGATGTTCTTGCTCGTGAAGCAACTGGTGAGTGTGGCCCAGACATGTTGGAAGACATAGATAGGCGAGGTTTCTGTAATGGCTCTCATAGTATTGTAGATCACTTAATGGAATCGACCACTGAACACCATGAAAGCCCAGAGTCACAAAGTCCTTGGGAGTTTGTTGGTCCTTTAATTCCCCATAGACCAGAGATCAGACACGAACAGCATGCGTTCTTGATCCAGGGGGTCTCTGGATCGCAAGCGCCATTGCTGCAGCAACCTATACATGCTCAGACTCTGACCGTCCAGAGAGACAGTGCACTACCTATGATGGCATTAGACTTCGAAGACCGGGCTTTTGAGAGGAAACTCCAAAACCTTCAGGTGCTGCGCAATTTTATGCCACTTGCACTTAATGGGCGGAAGGGGTCGTTTACAGAAGTCTTTCCTCATAGAAATCCACATTGCAGAATGGAGGACAAGGCTGTGGACACATCGGATTTGGATCAGGAACCAGTGGACGACCCAATGGGACTTGGTGAAATTGACTTTACGGCAGCTGCCCTTCTGTTCTGCTTGGAGGAGTCGCCGCGAGCTCGGAGGATATCCGACACGGTCTATGCGTTCGGAGGCACACGTGTAGACTTTGGTACCCAGACGTTTAGTTTCCCTGCTGCCATCTTGGCAACAAGCACGATGGTCGGTGAGGTTGCATCGGCTTCCGCTTGTGATCGAGCCGCACCGCGCCTTTCGCAACCGAGTCCATTTTGCACTTTGCGGCTCGATCTCACGCTGGAGCAGCTCGTGCCTCGCCCGAGCTGGGCTCCACGTGAGGGCTCCATGTTTACCTTTGAGTGCGGCCAGCTCTTCCGTCGAGTAGAGTTCCTCTCGCATTTTCGCAATGTTCATGGAGATATCCACTCTGGACTCAATGGCTGGATGGAGCACCGTTGTCCGTTAGCGTATTACGGCTGCACATATTCCCAGCGCAGATTCTGCCCATCCACTCAGGGCTCGAAGGTTGTTCATGACCGTCATCTCAGGTCCTTCGGGGTGCAACCCGTCTTAGAAACTGTGATTGAGCCCAAGTGTGATCACCTTAGTGGGCTGCCGTTTGAAGTACTTCAACATGTAGCCCGATTTTTGGATGGTTTTAGCCTATGTCAGATGTCAATGGTGTCCCGTACAATGAGGGATGTTTGTGCCAGTTTGCTGCAGACTCGTGGCATGGTGGTGGTACAATGGGAAAAGAAGCAATATTTGGATGGAAGACGAACCTGGCAGATAAAAGACAAGGTAAAATATGTCTAAATGGTGAGGAGCATGCTAATGTTAAACCAATGGTGCATCAGCTGATTGAACATTACCAATAAATTAAAACAAGATCTAATTACACTTCAAAGATGGTTTCTGTCAACATGTTTTAATTGTTGTTAAGCTGTTAGTGAAGTAACTCTTTCGTTTTCTTGCAGGTTTGGCGTTTCAGCACAGCCTTTAGCCCAGTTGACCGGTGGGAGTTTGCGGACATCTCTAGCATGGCAGACCATCTGAAACGTTGCCCATACAATGATGTCCTCCGACATGTGGAGGCAGTTCCACTGCCCTGCATGTGCACGACCAGAGAGCTAACCCGAGACGGCAGATCGCTTCGATCTGTTCTCAAACCAGTATCATAACGCTACAGAAGCTAAAACACTACAATATCTAACCTCTTCGATTGACAATATATCACTGTGTAAATAAAAGGAAACTAAATATTTTTTTTTTTTTGATGCTAAGATTATTTTTTTATTAATATATCAAAGATGAATTTGGTCTAAAGGTGTGTGATGCTGATGGTTCCTCTAAGAAAAATGGTTTTGTTTCTTCTGACACAGACTCATGCTTTCTTTGGCAAGACTAAGGACTGGTTTAAAAGAGATTAACCATTGGTGAAGCAAGGCTTAATTTAATGGAATGATATGAGCCTCTTCTGAGTCAAATAGCACTTGATTTATTTGTCTTGACACAGCAAGATAATCTCTGTAAAGATTATCGGATAATGACTTCTGCTTCCTGTCAGTATACATATCCACGCTATAGTATATTTGCATGGTTGAAGATACTGTTTGAAATAGGACACTTTCTATGATTATTTTTGAATGGTTCAGTTTTGCTTAATTTTATGGTGACATTGCTGACCGGTGCTCTTCACATTGACCTGAGAACAGCTGTCATGCTTAAGAATTCAAGGGCTTGGATTTATATTGGGTTTCAGAGTAAGAGAGCTGTTCTTCCTGTCACATTGTCGTAGAAAAGGAGGTTTCCATTTACAGCAATTTTACAATTGCCACTCTCTTAAAAACTTCACTCAGAAATGGCACGGATGGACTTTAGTCAAATGTCTTTGGACACTCTATGTACTGAAGCATACATACTAAAACATACACATTTGTTCTCCAGTACTGTATCACTCAATATCAGCATGCCAACCATATATCAGCATTTAGAGTCAATATTTGCACTTTATTGAATTTTGTGGCTGTCTGATCTCTGATCCGCGCTATTCTCACTAACCTGGAGTAAACAGATGCTCTGCTATTGTATTTCCTATTGAGTGAGCAGGAAAAGCTTAGGTAACACTATATTTGAGTACGAAGAAGAGCTCTATAACTCTTTTATATATATATATGTGATGTGTGACATATCTTAACCTGTCTTCTGCATTTAATTGTGTGCTCTGAGAATTTGCGAAGGCTAATATTTGAAGGCGTGATTTGCAGCTGATGAAACACCACAAATGTGTTTCTTTTAACCTTTATGGTTTATGGAAAGCTATGCAGCATATATGTGTTAGGAGCTGTTTTAGGCTTCTCAACTTGTGTGTCACCCAAGGTTGTGTGTTCATTTCCATGTAATCAAAATGAAGTGTTTTTTTTTTTGTTTGTTTTGCAATGCAGTCCATATATTGTATTACTGAAGCCATGAGTCTGTTTTCTGGTTCTTAGGTTGTTTGTTTATGATCTAGGTGAATTGCCAGTACAGCTGTTGATTGGAGTTGCATGTGGTTTTTGACTTCAATGAATTAAAAATATCTATATATTTTATTATCTTTATTTTGGCTCAGTGTTTTTTATTTATTTATTAGTTTTTTTGTTTAAACTACAGGGAATTGTTTGCTGCTTTCTCTGGGAATGTGCTGGATTGTAATACATCTTTATTAACATTAAGACCTACTCGGAAGACCCTGGTATTTCCTGCCTCTTACACAGTTTACCTCTTGAGTGTACTTTTCCTAAAAAACCGAAAGAGACTGGCAAACTAAATGTCAGGGGAGTTGTATTTATTTATTTTTGTTTAGAACAGAGCCATAATCCAGAGAATTTGTTTTAATTAATGCCGATCAATGCAGCATACCCTTAAGCATAACTGTACTGAATTAGCGCACATAGTGTACTTAAAATATGAAATATATATATAACTACTTTTAGATAATATAATATTAATTAACTAAAAACACTGTGTTATAAAATAGTCATAAAATTGAACTCTTCTTTAAGTGCACTTAAGTACTTAAAAGGTCCACTTTATTAAGCACCTTAAAAATCATTAATGTATGAATAATTTGTCGCTTTTGCTTTTAAAGAAGCAGACGTTTGGTGTAGGCTAATGACTTATTAAATCAAATGTAACTGATTAATAATTTTAACTAGTGTGTTATTTAAGTACATTTAAAGTTAATGCATACTAAAAAATGACAATAGAAATTCAATAGAAATAATATTAGATATTATTTAGAACTTAAACAAATACTATATTAGATATTAATATCATTAATACATTTGTATTTGAGTGTACACATTCAAATAATATTTGTAGATTTTAATATTGAGTTTTGTGTGATAGAGAGTCACTCAAGTAGGAGTCCATTCAAGGCCTCATAACTAAGTGGCAGTATCTTATAATCAATATAAAAATTAACAGGTAGCTAGTGCAATCATAAAATTGAGCTGATGTGATCAGATTTTCTGGATTTTGTAAGGTCTTAAAAATGCATGAATAATAGGCCAATTAGCTTATTCACGAATTAGTCAAATGTTTAGATGAACTGTAAAAGCATTGAAATACTTTATAGATTTTACAAGAACCTGTTCTCAAGTTATAAACTTTGTCATTTATCACATACACCGTTATTATAATTAATAGTTTTTCATTTAACCACTTGATGGTAGTGTTTCATTCATGCCATAAAATTCCTTGGTGGCTTGATAGTGACTATTATAAAGACTGTAAATGTTCTTTAACTTGGAAGGCCATTGGAAATGGGTTTAATAATGACTTTTTCTGTGTGTTTACTGCTAAACGATGATGAATCACACACATTCAAACACAGAAGAGGGCCTCCAATGCGCACGCGATCAAAGGCTGCGAAAATGAAGCATTTAAAAATTATTGTATTTATACATCTGGATTTTTATTTATATGTTAATGTCAGAAAACCTGTCCTTTACCTTATAATTTTAAATATTTAATTTCATTGATTAAAAAAATTAGATTTGGTCAAAAAACAATATTGTCCTGAAACCTTTCTGGGCCATGCAGCGCCCCCTGGAGGATACGTGTATTTCCAGTAAACTATTAATGGTGGACGCACAATATTACAAACTGTCCTGTATCAACTGAGGCGTCTTTACAGCCCTAACGTTATAAAACGCACAGTTGTCCCTTCTCAGCCACTGTATCGCATTAAATGTCAACAGTACTGCGTGTATTTTTAGCGCAGCCACTGACCGACGACGCATAGAGATCAGTCCCAGTTAAAACACGGCATGGCTGTGTTCAGGTTTGGTGTCATTCTGACCCCCGAGTGTTGTGATATCGAGGTGTTTGTGCTGGGCTCTCGGCCGGAGATGGGTCACTGGGATCCGGACCGAGCCGTGAAGATGAGCCCGGGCCGCTCTGTTCTATCCATCAGTGAGCCGTGTCTGTGGACCGGAGACGTGCGTCTGTCTGAAGCGCGCACACACGAGCTGTGGTTTAAGTTCATAAAGCGTGTCGATGGCAAGTTCATCTGGGAAGGTACGTGAAGAGATCACGGAGAAGCTGTGAGGACGATACAAACACGCTGTTTCTAATGAATATCCAGTTTCGGTTTATATGAAACATCACTTTTAATAAAAGACAAATACACGGGCTAATAACATTCAGAGTGCATTGAGTGTTTAGACTCACTAGATGGAGCCGATGACGTTTCAAAGTCTGACTTGCAAGGCCACCAATTTATGAACCTTTTCAGTCTGAACTTTTAACATGATAGTTTACAGTCTCTAACCATAGTCCATTTCCTTACGTTTGTTTATTAGCACAATATTTTAGAAATAGCCTTACGACTTCCTTGTCAAAGGAAAAAAAATATGAAGTAGTAGCTAATATAGGCTACTCAGTATAATCCTATTTATTTGCGTTTGTTTGTAATGGAACGGTTGATTGGGACCTTATGTGATGAATATAAAAATATAAATATGACCATGTTTGATGCATGCATGAAAATGGCCATATAAGTTCTATTCATCTTTTTCTTATGACCCACGATGCAAATAGCTTACGTAAATCTTGACCATTTAAGTAATTTTTTATAAACTTGCCCTAGAAAAAAGCATTACTGGTGTGTAACTTAAGGCAAAAAGGGCCGAACATGTTTTAAGATCAGTCTGTCTTTCAAGCGTCTGAAGGAGACATCTATTAGATGTATAGCTAGGCCTATTGCAGATTAGTAAACACTCTCAAAAATATGTCTTGCAGATGTAACGCAAATGTCAAATAGACATCTCTGTGATGTACGTGTGCTATCAGGGGAACATGATCGGGAATAACTTCCTGTTAACAGTAAACAATCAGTGAAAGATTGCTCTATAAATGCAATATATGCATTAAAAAGACAAAGAGGTGACGTTACTCTACGCCCATAGTCCATTGTAAAATAAAAGTAATTTTAAATGTGTAATAGCATTAAAATAGCTTTCAGCATAATATGAATACCTTGAAAGAGACGTGAGGGTTTTCGGAGAAAAGTGGGAGTGCGTTCCAGTGAATTATTCATGGTTTATATCGTAAATTAAATCAGGAAAGCAGACCACAAATGCACAGTATATGCTATCTTTATTTATGCTGTTACAGAGGAACACAAAGGAAAAATGGAAATAATGAGGAGGAAAAGAATGCAGCGGACTGAGAAGAGCTCTGGCCATCGATTCTCTTTTTTGTTTCATATCACATTTTTCTGATGACTGAAAATAGAGCATGAAAGAAAACGTACAGCTCATTCAGTCAAACTCAGAATAAAGGACTGTTTTAGCTCAGCTTTGTGATTTCAACTTATTTGTTTTTAGAGCGGAACTTCCCCAAACCCGAAGTGCCTCCTTCAATAAGATATAATTTGTCTTAATAAGATAATAAGGGAGGTTAATAATAATAAGATATCAAACTGCATAGAGAAAGTCGTTATAGTTGGGTAAACATCTATAATAAGAGACTGCGACAATTAGTTATGTAATGTTTGTGGTGCCGTTTGATCAAAATCTCTTTTTGTAATGGAAAAAAAGGCTGTAGACATGTACAATTAAAAACATCAAGACATTTTCTTACTTTAAATAAAATAATCATTGACTGAAATAAAGTAAAACATAAAGAACTTTATTTAAAATAAAGGATACTGCTTTCTCTTTATGAATTTTTTTATTTTTCTTATTTTGTGAAGTTGTTCAAATTATATTGTGGACTTTTCAGCAAAAATAAAAATGCAAAATCATATATGTTGAAGCCACTCATGTCTATTTTTAAATCTCATTTTTACAAGATGCAGACTACAAAACATTTAAATATATTTTTTGTTAATTATGATGTATGACCTTAATGTTGGCTAGTCTCTATCTTTTACCCTTCTTCTTTAACACTTATATCTATAGGATAGGATTTTAATAATATATATATATATTAGGGGTGGGCATAGATTAATTTTTTTAATCTAGATTAATCTAGATTAATTTTGAAATTAATC
>JAUMHQ010000089.1:2196388-2208254 GCA_032361165.1 Enteromius paludinosus | reverse complement strand
TTGTGTTGATAAATAATAAGATGGCAGTACTGACACAGATATCTCAAATATAATAGGTAGCACACAAATTCTGAATGTCTTTGACAGATCTCAAATGAGCCATTTTAATATAGATTAATCTAGATTAAAAAAAATTATCTATGCCCACCCCTGATATATATAAACACAAATGTTGTCCAGTATATGTTTGTGTGTGTTTGGTCACCGCCTTTGTCATTTTGTCTTGTTTAATTCTTTCACACAGCTTGTAGAAAAGTATTTGTCATAAAACCAAACTTGCTTCGGGAGCCAAGCGGTGAATTTTTCAAACTGATAAAAAGCTCCGTGTCGTTCAAACCTGAACACGACCTGCTTTCTCAGAGAAGCCAGGCTGTTGTCCTTACACGACTCTCATTCTGTCATGTTTCTTGTTTGAATGAATACGTCTGTGCGTGACAAATCGACGATCTGCTCCAGTGCTCACGCCGTCTGGTGATTGAGGTTGAGATTGAGCCATTGTTTGCTGTCATCTTGTCTGTTCACACAGTCACATGTGAAAACAACTGAAATCTTTATTGTGTCGAGATGTGTGTTTCTGATTGAAATGATGCTTGCTGATTGCACACCAGCAGGCGAATTGGCTGTGAGCATGCCTCAGGTAAGCAAGCATGAACTGATAGTCCTCCAGTTGAGATAAAAGTACTCTGATCAGTGGAGCATCCCGACAGGGAAAGACTTGGTTTAGGACGTTTTGGCCTGTACCATGTTTTTCTGTATATGACCTAGAAGAATAACCATATGATAGAGTATATGCACACACACACACACACACACACACTGTTGTGCTCATAAGTTTACACACCCCTTGCAGAATGTGTACAATGTTAATAATTCAAGCAAAATAAGAGGGGTCAGTACAATTGCATGTTATTTTTTTATATTTAGTACTGTCCTGAATAAGCAATTTCACATATAACAGATGTTTACATGTACTCCACAAGACAAAATAATAACTGAAATTATTACAGTGACCCCAATCACAAGTTTACATACCCTTCTTAATCTTAATACTGTGTGTCATTTGGATGATCCATGACTGTTTTTATATTTTGTCAAAAATTCTCCAGCTCCTGCATGTTCTTTGATTTTCCAGCATCTTCTGCAAATTTTAACACTTTCCAACACTGTATGATTTTGAGATCCATATTTTTACACTGTGGACCACTGAGCGACTCATGTTAAATGAAGTTCAACTTTTACATGCCTTTTAGTCCTTGCATATTTTTCATCCATTACCCTGTGTCATTTTTTTAAAGGAATAATTCATGCCAAAAATGAAAATTGAAAGAAGAATTTGTTTCCTCATTACATTACTTTTACACCAATTATCTGCAGTGAATGGATACCGTCAGAATGAGACTGGATGGATTGGAGAGGCTTGGCTTGGATTATTATGTTTCTGTTTGCTGTTTGCACTCTCATTCTGATGGCACCCATTCACTGGAGAGGATCAATTGGTGAGCAAGTCATGCTGTGATAATTTCAGCAAATCTGATGAAGAAACAAAGTCCTCTACAAAACAGCAAAGTTTCATTTTTGGGTGAACTACTCCTTTAAGCACAAAAAGGAGATTCTGTATTCCACTGTGCTGCTTCGTTGTTCTAGAATTTAGAATCAAAACAATCCATTTTATAAATGGGATTTTAGAACTGAATGTCAAATCAATCAATAAATAAAACAAACTAGCAGTTTTGGTTAACGTACTGAATTTTGGCTTTGTATAGCAATATTGCTTTAAGACATACAAACGAGCCTGCCAATTTAAACTGCACCATCTGCATACTGTATGGTGTATACGGTATGCAATGTGGCTTCAGCTGAGACTGTAAGCATGAGAATAGTAATGGCATAGGTTTTGTTCATGTTATATGAGTCAGCGGGAAGAGCTTGTGTGGGCTGCAGCTGTGAGACTCTCATCAGCCCAGCAGTGGAAAGGGCGACAGCAGTGGGGTGGGATGATAAATGTCGGACGAATAACAAACCCCCTACGTACTTTCAGAATGAATGTGAGATTGGGATGCATGCAATTTCAGAAACACATACGCTCACCCTCATTACAGCGCGTTACATGAAGAACTGAGGCAGCGCTGCGCTACAGTTTTAGCAACGCAGCGACTCATTTGAATGTTTATTGTTTTATGAATAAAGCTTATGACTTGACCATTAAAATTATGCAGAATTACGCTCATTACAGAAAGTGGCTGAATTAATGAAGGACACCTTTAGCTTTTAAATGTGAACTCTCAGAGGTCAGGAACAGATGACCTGCAGAGGCTGAAAAACACTCAGTAATTGAATTGGCTATTGACCTTACCCTTCAGAAATAAAAGGCTTACACAAAAAGCAGTTCTTCCCAGAAAGGGACAATAGTGTGTGTTTCAAAGGTTTTCATGAGGCCCTGAAACTTTAAAGCATGAAGTAAATGTCATTTCCAATGTTCAAACCCTCATTTAGATTCCTACTATTGTATAACAGATGGATTAAAAGTGTGTATTGCATTTATTAGTGCAAGTATAGAAGTTTAAGTTAAATAATTATTTGTCACAGAGTAGGTAAAAAATGTGCTGGAGAATTACTTATTCAGACATCTATCTATCTATCTATCTATCTATCTATCTATCTATCTATCTATCTATCTATGTTTATCGATGCAGGCATCATTTTGTGATACTCATGATCCAAAATTCTAATAGTTAATTATGATTTAGTGTATGCATTTTACATGTGTGAGAAATGCAAATTAATACATGTAGTTTAGACACTGTTGCATCACCTGACATTTTAAAGTCAGTAAAATAAAATAAAAAATTGTTGAAAATATTAAGAACTTGGTACGACTGGTAAACCTTTCGTATAGGGACCGTTTCTCACAGTTAGCTAGCTTCCCATTAGCATTAACATATTGGCTGTTTATTAGCACTTATAAAGCACATATTCTGCATGAGTATATTCTTCAACTATTGAAGACTATTAATAAGCAGCAAATTAGTAGTTCATTGAGGCAAACGTAGTTGATGGTTTCCTAAGTGTGAGAATTGAACCTAGTTCTAGTTTGCCATCATTGATGTGTAAATGTTGAGATGATTATGATAATTTTTTTATGTGTCTACAGGCAATGGGCCACATCACGACCGGCACTGTGTGTATGATGACAGTAACATGGTGGACGGGGTATACTGCCATCCGATTGGTCACTGGATCGAAGAGACGGGCCACACAGATGAGATGAAGCACACTACCAACTTCTACTTCAGCATAGCGGGACAGCAAGCCATCCACTACTCTCAGTATGTGTGAATGAATTTCCCATCCATCGTGAGTGGTATGTCTTTTCTGGGCAACATTCTTATAAGAAATCCAGTCTTTCCAATACAATCTGTGTGAAATTTGGCATGAGGGGAAGATTTCTCTTACCCTTAAGTTGGTCACACAGATTGACCAACAGAAAGCTGCTTGGTTTGAAAGAGACTTCTGTTTGAGAAGTGTTTCAGACCTTAAGCAGTAGGCATTACACTCTAAAAAATTGCAGGGTTAAAACAACACAATTTGGGTTATTTTGGCAACCCAACGCTGGGTCAAATATGGGCTAACCAGCGCTGGGTTGTTTTAACCCAGTTGGTTGGGTTATATATTTGACCCAACATGCTGGGTTGTTTTTTCATGGTTTAAAATTACTACATTGCTAGGCTAAAATCAACCCCAAATTAAGCTAGGCATTAAACCTACAAAACTTGTTCATTTTAAAATCACTTCTACACACAAAGAATGACTATCCAAAGGTAAATATTTAATAAAAACAACAAAAGAAACAGTCAAAAGTACACTGTAAAAACTGCTGGGTTAAAAAAAAAAAAACAATTTGGGTTATTTTCGTAACCCAGCGCTGAGTCAAAAAGGGACGAACCCAGCGCTGGGTTGTTTTAACCCAACAATTTGGGTTATTTATTTGACCCAGCTTACTGGGTTGCTTTTTTATGGTTTAAAATTACTACACTGCTAGGCTAAAATGAACTCAAATTAAGCTTGGCATTAAACCTACAAAACTTGTTCATTTTAAAATCACTTCTACACACAAAGAATGACTATCCAAAGGTAAATATTTAATAAAAACAACAAGAGAAACAGTCAAAACAGCGGACATTTAGCTAATATGTTCTGATAAAGAAACAAGCTCGTCTTCACGTTGGATGGCTTGGGGATAATTAAACTTCAAGATAATTTTTATTTTTAGATGAACTAGCCCTTTAACATATTCAAAATCTGCATCCTGATGATGCAGATTCCTATTGGATCCACTGGATTTAACCTGAGAAATTTCAGATCAACTGTAAATGTGACAGCTTTAGTTAAGCATCACACAATATCACAAACATTATGTTCTACAATCACTAATCAGTTCTATAAATAGAGCTTTTGGGTTGATGTCCTTTCAAAATAGTTTACCTAAAATCAAAACCATAGGGGTCTGGCTTCTGGAGGTCCACCATCCTGCAGAGTTCAGCTCCAACACGCCTGCCTGGAGAATCATCCGCTTGACCTTAATTATCTGGTTCATGTGTGTTTAATTAGGGCTGGAGCTAACCTTGCCAGTAAGATGGCCCTCCAGGAGCAGGATTGGACACCCCTGATATAGAGCAACCTGAAGTGAAGTGTCTTGGTCAAGAGAACAATGCTGATAACAGACCTTAAAATGAATCGCTTTATATTAAGGATTACAAGCCCAGAACACGAGACACTAAGTTACTGCTATCCTATTATGCTCAGAGATATCCATCAGAAACCCCTTTTTCTCTCTCTTTCTGTCTCACTCTCTCTAAATTAAAACAGTATGCTTTTTTATTAGTTATATGTTCTAAAAACTGAGTGTAATTTTATTACACTGTAAAATTAATTAGTCACTCATAACGTTTCTCAAAAATGGAGCTCCTAATAGTCTCATTTACATGAAAGTCATGCTTCTCATTAATATTTTATGTTTTAACGAATGCCAGTTTCCACTTTTGTTTAAGGAAAAGTTTTTAAGGAAAGAATCACTATTACTATAATGACATCCATTAAAACCTGGAATTTAAACAAAACTTCAATGCTCAAGACATTTGGCTTCTTTTGCACTGTGGACTTTAAGTCTTTCCTTCGTCAGAGCTTTTTATTTATTTATTTATTTTTTTTTTGATCCATTACTGCGTTTTTTATCATTTTCAAACAACTTTCATGCTCCTCAGAATATATAGTTGAATTAATAATTAAACATGCAGTATGTCAAAAGTAAGAACAACGCCTCAAACCTTTTAGTTTAGCTTCATGCATTTGTACTTTTTAAAAATTCTTAGTGAAACTTACCCACAGTCAACACATGTTTCTTTTTAAAAAAGCAAAATTATAAACAAAAAAGCAGAGAAAATCTTGTTTTGATCAAGTCTATGACTGGATGGTATTCAGTTCATTTTAGTTGTGGCTATACTGTGCTAGTATTATACAACAGTGTTTTACAAAATAACCAAGGCACTTCAACAAAAAAAAAAAAAAAATTAGAGTAGAAAAAAAGACTGATATGTTCTCAGAACTGTGAGTTAATATCTCAGTTTTTCACCTAGCAGATGATAAAATGACGTCTGCTTGCCTATGCAGAATTTTCAAATCCAACTGGAATGTCAGTTGCACTAAATACCTGAAGTTTGTAAATGGCTTTACACTGATTTTATCTTAATTTTAAGCCCAGAATATCATAAGGACTTTAAGGTGGGCTCTTTTGACTTGGACCGGTAAGAAACCACCAACTAAAAGCTTATTACCTAGCAGCCAAAGAGTCCTCATAATTCAGAAACACAAGCAGGCACACAAGTACTATTAAAAAGGAAAACTTCTGATTCAGAGTAAAGTGTCTCACATATTAAAGATATCGAATGTAACTTAAAGATAAAATCGACTTTACTTAAGCTTTTGCCAACCCCTAAATCCACAGATAGTAACATCTAATTACCCAAAAGCATTTACATTTTTTTAATTGTGTGTGTGGTTTCAGCAGCACTCTGTAATTAACTCAATGACTCTAAATCTCTCAACTCCTTTGGCAGTGAGCTCTAAGTGCTTGTTTCATTTGACCTCTGACGCACAATTCAAAAGTGGAGGTGGGTAAAAAAGTCTGGGTCATTGAGTCTGGTGTAGGGGAATCCATTAGAGCAGCAACAGATTTAAAGTGTCAAAGAGGCTGGTGTAACTCCAAGAGGGCAGAGATCTTATGTCTTCTTAAAACAGAAAATAACAATCATCTCAATAAAGAGTAAAACTTGTGGAAAACACAGAAAGACTTTAAACAAGTGAGTGTCAGTGCTTCATAACAAAACAAAAAACACTTACTCACCCTCATGTTCCAAACCTGTGTGGCTCTTTCTGCTCATTCAAACACAAAATATGTTTTGCAGCGTGTTCAAGGTTTTCTTATGAAATAATTTAAGACCTTTGACTAAAGAACAGACCAAATTGAAGTTATTGTTGCCTTAAAATATTGTTCTTTGCCATAAATTGGATTACTGCAGTAGTCACATATTTCCTGGAGCCCTTTCTGACCTTAAAGAGCTTGACTGACTTTGATAGTTGTGAAAGTAGGACTGTACATACAGTTACACAGATTTAAAATGACAATTAGTGTTTTGTTTTTTTTAAGTTAACACTGGCTTTTCTGTTTTGGTTTGATCAAGCCTGACTCCATCTCTTTGCATATTCTGTCAAAAAGGCATAAATTGCACAGGAAGTGGATGTCTGAAATGAGATTCAGGAGTAGACGCATTGAAATAATCACAATAACAAAGCCATGTACCACCGTGAACTTTATATGCTTATCTTCCCTCCGGGGGGAGCACGCGGGGTTCGGGCTGGGCAGTGAGCCGATTGCTCCCCATGCGCAGTAGGGTTGATAACCCTAGGGCTTGGAAGTCCGTTGAACCCTGAGCCCTCTCCCCGGACAGCACGCCAAACACGCTTTGCATTATATTAATTACCAGTAAGTACGAACTCGTGAAATCCTATTAGCTGACATTTTGAGTATTTTTCAGTCCACTTCCATCTTTACTGTGCACAACGTCCAGGTTACGAACATAACCTACGTTCCCTGAAGGAGGGAATGGAGACGTTACATATGAGAACTCGCCAGAGAGACCAATTGCCTTTGAGCTTCAAGTAAAAGGCCAATGAACATTTGCGTGCACTGATTGCATTCAGGTGCACCTCATCATTATGGGAGTATAAGAGGGCATGAATGCAGTGCACTTGCAGGTTTTAGCTGAGGAGCCGAGCCGGCATCAGCGCAACCTCAGGGTCGTGGCATGGAAGTAACGTCTCCGTTCCCTCCTTCAGGGAACGTGTGTTACGTTCGGAAGCTAGACGTTACCCTTTCAGTTGAATCACTTCAACGTTACATATGGGAACACCCATAGAACAGGCCACGACCCTTGAGGACGTATTACGCGGAGACCCCCCGCAAGCTACTTTTCAAGTTTGTCAGCAGAGGGGTCTGCACGTAAACTTCCCCAACACCCTGGGGGCCATAAATGGGGGCCCCACAGGGCTGCCAATTGTACTGAATCAGGTGGTTGGGGGAGCAGAGAACATGACTTAAACTGATAGTTCCTGCATATGGAATTCAGGAAAATTCTATATATAGTGTTGCGAGTGAGCCAACACAGACACAGTGGGAGTGACGTCACGCCTCGGAGAGGCTGTTTTTATTAACAAAAATACATAAAATAAAGTGTCCAAAGGGGAAAAGGGTCCAAATAAAAAGGGGAACTGGTGTCCTCGTCGTGCTGCTGGCGTGCGGTGAGGGTCAGGCAGTGCAGGAAGGGAAAGGGCTCCGGGAAGGGGCGGAGTACAGGCAGCTCCGGCTGCTTGTGTCTCGGCAGCTCGCTCCTCTCGCGGCGTACAACTGGGGCAGCTCCGGTGCCTCTTGCACCCCTTGAGGCTCGCTCTCCTGGAAGGCTTGCTTTCTGGACGGCTCGCTCCTCCAGCATCAGCCTGGCGTCGCTCCGCCGAGGACACCAGTGTGCATGCACGGGGGAAAAGACTGGTCTCCCGAGGAGGGGCGCGCATAGTTCTTTTAACGGCGGCGGTGATGAGGCACAATTAGACTCCGGTGCGCCTCATCACGCGCCGCCAGACGTGCACAGTTCTACGCCCCTCCTCTCATACGCCCACTCCTGTCGGAAACCTGGAGAAGGGCGGCGCTGAAGTACGGGGGAGGCGATGATTGGCCTACGAGGCCGGCTGCCTCGTCACAATAGATAAGATTATGGATATAATTGAAGGGAAACATAGCCTTCTGGCTGACTGTGGAGAAATTGTAGCCACAACCTACTGGGCGAAGGAGACCCAGTTTGAGCAAAGTTGGAGCTACTTCGCTCTAGCCCTTACTGCGGGGGCAGGAGGACTCAGATTCGCCTATTTAAAGGGGAACACAGCCGGCCTCCCGCTCACCTGCTGTCTTCAGTGAAGACGTGGGAGGACGCAGCCTCTACGCGGAGGTTTTCGGTGTCGCCCAGCCTGCAGCTCTACAGATATCTGCTAGAAAGGCGCCGTGAGCCAACCCATAAGATGAAGCGACAGGGTAGGGTAGCGAAGTGTTTCAAACACATAAGACCTTCGTTCATCTTCAGAACACAAATTAAGATTTTTTTGAAAGGAAAGGAAAGGACGTGACATGTGGCCAGGTATGGTTTCCCATACTAGGAATTTGTGCTCTGCATTTAACCCATCCAAGTGCACACACACACAGCAGTGAGAAGTGATCAACCACACACACACATCGTGAACACACACCCGGAGCAGTGGGCAGCCATTGCTGCGGCGCCCGGGGAGCAGTTAGGGGAACGGTGCCTTGCTCAAGGATCTGAAATTATCCCAGATCCAGAAACATAGGCATCAAAAATATCTTAATTTGTGTTCTGAAGATGAACAAAGGTCTTATGGGTTTGGACCAACATGAGAGTGAGTAATTAATTCAAATCAAAATTTTAATTTTGGGGTGAACTAAAGTTTTAAAATAATCATATGCATGTGCTATAGTATATAAGTTGGCACATAAAAATAAGTGAACAAAATAAGTGACAAATGATTATTAAACATAATAATTTCAAATGTACTTTTAATTTCCATTAAAACGTTCACTTTTTAAGAGCGTACTTAAGTGTTAAGAAACTTAAAAGTGACCTTTTATGTAATTAATGCTCAATTAAATTTATACTGCAAATGCTTTTTTTTTTTTTTAATTACTTCAGATTTGAAGTGTTCATGTAATACAATTAAGCGCATGTCTTTTTCTCCACGGCTTGAAGGAAGGGCTCGGTCACGGACTGTGAAATTACAAAAGCTTCAATGACACGACTAAGAACAGAAAAATGAACTGCAATAACTAGAAAGCTGAGTTTTCTCGTGTCAGATTGTTTACAATAGTGTATGAGTCAATGTTACTACAGTTCACCCACTCAGAAGTCTGTCATTGACTCAACAAAAAAAAACTAACAACCGTAAAACATTATCTGTGTATACTAATTACAAAGTCTAATTCACACCAAATAGAGAGTGTAAAAAACTCTGGCCCAAGTTAAAATCGAACAACCCCCCCCCCCCCCCCCCCCCCCGGGTTATCCAGAATCAAGTAGACCTTGTTAGGTCATTGACCACTAATTAAACACAACCTGTACTTGTCCCCTTTGATCAGTTAAAATGCACTACACCTGCTCAAACACACACACACAAACAAGTCATTTAGAGAAGGAATACACTGCACACACCTCTCACATCGTGTACAGCAACACCAAAGAGCATTTGGACACATAGGCCACACAGGAAAAATGTCATTGCCTTGGACATCCAGGCGCCTTGCCTTGCAGAAGATTTTGGGCAGAGGATAGATCATACTCAACGCTTCAGCCCAATAACCTTCAGCAAATTCACTTTTCCTTCAATCATCTCATTTATTCTTTTCCCTCAAAAAGGCATGTGGGTTTCTGAGGTAAAAATGCATCTCTCACCTGATGTCTCTGACCTTCCTGCCTTCATTCCCCTGGCTGTCAGTCTGTCTCCTCACACCACTAAACGCTCATTAGCATTTCCATTATTTGAGTATGGAGCTCTCACATACAGAGAGACAAACCCTGCTGACATGACTGTCTCAGAAGTGATAGACACTGAAAATGTACATTTAAACCATCTCCTCTGTTCTACTTTCCTTTCCTTTCGTTGCCTTGTATTTTTCTGTCTGATTATTTACTTCTTTTTCCGATCCATTCCTTTCCATTCCTTTCCTTTCACATTTTTTACTTTCCTTTTCTTTCAGATCCCATTTTTTCCTCGTTCTTTCCCTTCCCTTCCATTCCCTTTCCTATATAATAAATCATGTTAATTATTTCAAAACAAATGCACATTTATTCTCTGAAAGTAAAGCTAAATATCTTAGATGCCAATTACAGAATTTGCTTTTAATATAAAAAACTAGAATAGATACATTGTTTTTACATTGTTTCTTACGTATTCATCATGTAACAGAAGAGGAAGGGATTGGAAATGTACCTCTTCAGTTGGCAATCCTAAGATGAATACAAAGGGTCAGGAGTTTGTTTCAATGGCAAAAGGCACTAACAAGTAAATCACTATGCAGTAACTGTCACGCTGTCATGTTAAACTGATCCCAGCTCAGCCGTCTACACTCAGTCACCAGAGCCTAACGAGCACCACCTGAAGGTAATCTAGCTCTCTGCATTTAAGCAGCACTCACAAGAGAGTAGACGGCTGAGCTCAAGGTAACACCTCTGACTTACATCTGATGATCGGATCTCTGTGGCTCGCTCACTGATGTCTACTCGGACTCACTTCTTACCTTGCTGAAGACTCCCACCTGCACAGAGCACTGAAAGCCTTTGCTTGCAACACTATTCGTATGAGACTACCTTAATACTTCTATCTGATCTGGGATGTTCTATGCTTAGCGATCTGGAGATCGCGTATGACTTGTTGTCAGTTCAGACTTTTGAGTTCGTTTACCTGAGATTTGAGCTCCCTTGTTCACCTTTGTTCTGTCTTAATAAACATTACTTTGTTTAAAGTAACCCCTGCCTCCTGAGTGTTCTTGAGCATTACAGTAACACTGTCAGTGCAGCTGTTAAAGGCACATTTTTAAATACACTATCCCCCAGTTTCACAGACAAGGCTTAAGCTAGTCTGAGACTAAATTGCATGTTTGAGCTGTCTCAGAGGAAAATATCTTGCTCTTACACATCTTAAAACATGTCAGTGTCATTGTTCTGTGTTAAGGCATTTTTCTAAATGTTGCTTAAATATCTTAAACTAATGCCTAGTCCTGGCTTAAGCTAAGCTCTGTTTGTGAAACCGGGCCTATATGTTTAATGATCTCCCCTATCAAACTGCCACATCTATTTCCCCACCTTGCTCTGGGATCTCCTGATATAACTATTAAGCACAGGTATGTTACACCGGTGACACATGAGGGAATTTTCCAAGAGAACAATATTGATCAAACCAATAAAAAGATTGTAGTCTTTCAAACAGAAAATAAGATTATTTTGTTTACCCCATTGGTAGATTAAAGACACTTAATTTTGACTTTTTTTTTTTTTTTTCTGAAAACAACACGTGTGTGTGTATATATATTTTTTTCTTTTTTTTTGGTCTAGAACAGGGGTAGGCAACGTCGGTCCTGGGGTGCCACTGTCCTGCAGAGTTTAGCTCCTGCCCTAATCAAACACACCTGAACAAGCTAATTAAGGTCTTCAGGATGACTAGGGGTGTTTCTCAATGTCAAGGATGCGTCCTTAGC
>JAUMHQ010000089.1:2148682-2160170 GCA_032361165.1 Enteromius paludinosus | reverse complement strand
AAGCGTTTTGTCGACGCAGCGTCTCGTTCCTGAAAAGGAACATCTCAGATTATTTATATAACCCTGTTCCTTGAAGGAACGAGACGCTGCGTCTCGAAACCACACTTTCAGCATCCCCTGCCGGCAATCCACTGAAATGACAGGAGCTGTCTGGCCGGCATTTTACACGTGCTTATATTCTTTCTGGCCAGTGACGTCACCCGCCAGCTCCCTGAGCTCGCCTTAGGACACCTGCGGTACCGTTTGACAGGTGTACCGCCCGTCAAACTCCCCACCTACCACTGTCCCAGGGGCAGGTAGCACCCAGGACCGCTGTGGGCCGCCGGGGCTTGGACTCCAGAAGCGTGAGCCTGCCGGGGTCTCGCCTCCCTGCCTCACCGGGTAAGTGAAGAAACGATAATAGTAGTGGTATTTCACCGGCGGTGCCCGTTCGGGACGGGACCTCCCACTTATAGAATAGAAGCATCATGGTTTTCCACAGTTTTTAAGTGCAATATGACTGAAATATTTGTGTCCTCTTCCAAAAATTACTCGCAAGAAATTTTATGTTTATTGTCTCCCCCTACTGTTAAATTAAATTTACGCCCATGATTACTAGAGGTGCTTTCTGAGAGAATACGTCAACTTCTGTAGTTAGCAAGGACTACCGTGGAAAGTGCTTTTGTAAGCAAATCTGGCACACCTCTACGTTGTGAACATAATGCATAACACTGAGTTAAACATCGTTTATCATTACTTAAACTAATGAGACAGACAGACAGTCAAGCTGTATCAACCACAATATTTAGACTACATTAGGCCCACAGCTGAACAACAGAACTACAGAAAATTTTGCCTGTTACCAAGACATATGCAGGGTTGTGACACAACATAACGTACACAAATACGTATTTTGAACAATCGCTAGAAAACACAATCATCAATTATTAATCTTACTTACAGGTAGAAGTTCAGAGGAAAAGAGGCATGACATGAGCACAATGGTCAAACCTGCGCCTCTACTGTGTGGACATTTTTGTACTATGATGTTGTGCTGCCACTTAAAGTCCCGTGTAAATTCTGTATCCTGAAGCTAAGCTAGCTGAGAAACTACAAAAAGGGAGAATCGATGTACAGACTAGAAACGACTAATGAACCAGCTTTAAGATGAGGCTCTGTTAGATGTGTTTTTGTATCGCCGGAGGCTCAGTTATGGTAGTCAGTGATACATGCTTCTAAAATGGTCTGTTTGTTCCTCACAGCAATATATTAACGCAAATGGGATTCTCTTCATTAAAGAAACTAAATTCCGCTCACTTGATTTCCATAATTAAATGTAACAGGGTGTAATTAACCTAAAATGTTAAACAAAACGAAATATGTCATATTAATTTCACAGTAAATTACAGACATGCAGAAAAACACTGAGTAATTATGGTACAAATGACATTGAGCAGGATTTAACATCAGAGAGGATAAAGACATGAATTCATTAAACAATCCAGAGGTCAAAACAAGCAGAAAAGTTCACATTTTATAGAAATAGTTGTACCAAAAATACATTTCTGGCACTGACTCACGCTCCTGTTGTTCCAAATATACAAATACGTTTCTACATGATCAAGTGGTTTATAAATGATCCAATTGGATCTGCTTTATCTCAGTCTCAAAGCATGTCTTATGGTTCACAAATCAAAGTACAACTGATGTAAACGTCTGTGTGAGTTTGCAAGTGATTTGAATTCCATTTAAATGTATTTCCTAGATAATTATTGAATAAGGAAAATTTGAACTGATTGGATGTAGTAAAGTAGGCGTTTCATTCAGAAATTAACACTGACAGTTGGCGGGGCATGGTTAATGATGTCAATCATGCCCGAGTCGTCAAACTGGTGTCATCAGAGCAAAGGTCCGTCTTTCTATACAGGAGGAACATTTTCAGATTTGAATGAAAGATTATAATGGCAAACATTTTTTTGTGGCTTGACTTGCACCACAAATAGCAGTGTGAGCTAACAAAATAAATATAGTTAATTTTGATTCCACGCAGACTTCAATTGCATTCAATGACGTAATTGTATGTTTCAACCACAGATGGCGATATAGATGCCATGGTTACAGTACTAAGAAAGTAAGAGTAAAAATGAATTGGAAACCTTTAATGTGCTTTAGGAGAGTCCGTCTGAAGCCAGGTCATGAAATGCTCTAACGCATACACATACGTGCACACAAACCCCTGAGCAAGAGGAAGATTAATAACACCTGGCTTTTAAAATGGAAACCTGTTCCACTCTGCTGCTCTTTCCTAAAGCCCTTTAATTAGAACAGCCAAATGATCTCAGCAGAGAGAACCTGCTTCATAAGCAGAAAATGATAACACACCCAATAGGTTATCCACTATCCTCTGCTCCCCACACTCTACTTCTCTGAGACAGAACATGCAACATGCTTTAAAAACACTGATTCAACAACCAATGTTTTCAGTTATACCTGTTCAAAGTATCTTTCTTAATTGGGTTGCAGAGCAATGCACATTTATGCTATGTCTTTTTAATGTTCAAATGGTTTATGGGTTAAAAATGTCCATGTTTAGCTAGTTAGCATTATCCGTCAGACTCTGCTGTAGTTACACACTCCACGTTTCATTCACGTTGGCCATGAAAGTAGAAACATTTAAAAGTAGACTGGTTTTCTGCTGAAATAACATTTTTAGAAGGCAAAATATAAATCAAAAATGATTCATGCAGAGCAACTTTTTCTTTGTTGTTGATTTTATATTGTAGTGAACAGTGGCTTAACTGGCATGAGCAAAACCAAGCAGCTAACTGACATGTTTCCAATTCATTTCACTGAATGGTTTAAATGAGCATGACCATAAGCAGCCTGTCCATTTTTATCCTCCTGCTGAATTTTTTTTTTTTTTTTTTTTTTTTTATAAAAAAAAACATTTACATTAACAAAATTAATGGCACAAAATCCTCACCTACATATGATAGTATTTTAGAAAACAGCAATCATATTTGGCATGCTGTCTTGAAGGATGGCATTGGGGTGGAGGAGGGATGCCAAAAAACTGTCATGGGACAGATGTGTGTGTCTGTTTTTTCTATTCTGGTGGGGACTTAAACCTGAATACACTGTTGGCAGCATGTTCAAACTGTTAAATGCTAACAGAACATGGCCCAAAACACACTACTGGACAGGGTTGCCAGGTCTACTTAATGAAACCAGTCCACAGGCCAATGAAAGTGCACAAAATCCCCTCATTCAAATATGAAAACTCATACTTATGTGAAATAGTTTGCGGCCGCTATTATGCACAATTTCAAATTGAAAATCACTAGTAACCATAAACCGTCTATTTATAAAGGACCCTTACAAAGTTCTTTCTAGCACAGTTTTATAACTGACTGGTAGAATGTAAAATATTTAAATAAATGTATTTAAGGTAATGACAATATGGCAAACCTTTAAACTGCAGGACAAAAATCAACCTGCAGCAACAGTTCACATGTAGTCAAATTCTGCAGGAAACTGACAAACTTGGCTACATGTTACTGGAACCATTAAGTAATGGGTAAATTTGGTTAACAGGTGATGGTTTGTAGTGATTGTTTTTCACTTGAGTACCTCATAGGTGAATCTTTTTACATAGATTTGTTATTTTAGGCAATGACTTGCCTTGCAAAAATGAGAAACTTTAGTGAGTTATTAGGACTCCTGCAGTGTTCATCAAAGAATAGTTCAAGTGAAAGGAACTTGCAGCAGCATCTTTCACTGTAAAATAAATAAATAAAACAGAAAAGGAGTAATTAAGAAGAAATGAAAGAGCAAAGCTGCTTACAAAGCTGGTTTGAGATTAAACCTCAAACAATGCGATACTGAAAGTTAATTGTTTCTCATACAGTATGTTACTTATAACAGTAGCTGGATAAAGACAAAGAGCTGCTTTTAAAACTGTGGCAAAGAAAATCAGACACTTTTTCTAATTTCTGATTAGAATTTTTTTTGCAATTTGTATTTGGAACATTTTTGTTGCTCCGGAAGGTCATGTTTGTGATCAGAATTGTCAGGCAGAATAGAAACATTTTTCTACTGTTAACTAGGATAAGCGTAATCAAAAAGCAGAATATTTTACAATTGTACGGAGTGTCATTGACATAAAAACTATGAATAATAACAATGGATTGTAGATGATTGCACACAAAGACCTAGGCAGTGAGAACAATATAACTCAGAAATTATAGGAATAGACACAAAGACTGAGCTGTCAGAGGTCACACTGAAAAGGATTTTGCAAATGACTGACATTGACATTAATGCATTATTCAAATGTATTACTGTGCAAAAGTTATTTTGGTAGTTTTGATATGTAAAATAAAGCAGTGCACTTGTCAAACTAGTCATACTGAACTGAGATTTATTAACAAAGGCACAATTCTGTATCATGCTGTTTGATTTCCAAGGTTGCATTCTCAATATTGCTATAAATGGGTAGACATTAGCATAAACTGTCTGCTTCTTAAAGTTCTTTTAAGGCAAGCAATTTCAATTGACGACCATTTTTGAAATGCTGAGGACTTACTGCAATAGAGCAGTCATTCAAAACTACATGAGGGACAGATCTTGGGTATTCTATAGTGTTTGGTCAGTTTATTCCTAAAACCTTCTCATGGCCGGACCAAATACAATGTTTACGGCCTTTTTTGCAAATGAACCAGAAATTGTAAACAAAACCAGACATGTGTTAAAGTCATTCATTGGACAGAAATTCTCAAGCAGAAAAAAAAACAGGAAGTTCAAAAACAACCTAATCATGGAGAGATTTTGTAGTGCAATTGTTATTGTTTTACTGATTTTCTGTTATCACCTACTAACACAATATGAATCCAGCGAAGAGAGCATGCTCTTGTATGGCATAGTGACTGTGATACTGCACAGAAGATGGACTAGGTTTAAAGCAAAAGTGAATCTTCACAAAAACAATGTAGCAAACACAACACTTTCCCTTAAGGCAACTCCAACCACGGGAGCCTGTTAACTCAAAAGGCGCTGTGCTTTCTGCGACTGGGTCAGATCGAGGTTGGATTATATTATATTATATATACCAGAGTTTGTTTGGAACCGAACCAAGGCCGCTTCTTCAGCTGGGTCTTAGTTTGGGTGCTGGGGGATATTCCAGAAAGCTTGGTTAACTTACCATTTAGTAAATCATAACCTCTGGGTTGATTGATCCCAAACCCGCATACCGTGAGTATGTCGGTTCCAAAACACCTGAGAAGATTAAGTTTAATCAACCTCCTACTGGTTACCCAGAGTTAATGCTTACTGCAGTAGAGCAGTCAAAGACGTTTTCAATGGATCGCCAATTTCACGAGTCAAAATGGAAAATGAGAGTGGCATACTTTACAGAGAGGTGGAGGTTTTAATGCATGCGTATGAAGAATTGAAGCCAATAATAATGAATAAAAAAATAACGGACTGAGTAAATGAGTGTATTAAATTGCAAATTTGATATCGCCTCCCCTTTTTTTATAATGCACAATAATAACACCCCTTCCGCATCCTTTTGACTGTTAAATCACTATGAAAGCGTTTACTTTTCCTGCCATTAATTTCTTTAAAATTACAATGTATATTGACTAGGAATATGTCCCCCACCTGTAAGTCGCTTTGGATAAAAGCGTCTGCTAAATGAATAAATGTAAATGTAAAATGTAATATATGGTTTCTTATTTAATAAGGGGTAATCCTTCTGGAGCCAGAAGAACTTTGAACCAAGTCAAATTGAAACAAAAACATTCTGCAAAAAGGTAATATTTGATTACACAATTACTGGACTTTTTTTTATTAAACATAATTTAGTATATTCTTTCTGTCATGTAGCTAATAGAAAGAAGGCTGAAGCTAACTGGCGGGGGCCACCACCACCTCCCATCACCCCATCTGAGGAGCGGGCTCTGTCCCTTAATAAAGGGTGACCAGTGATTGCTGGCGTTCCAGGCTCTTCATCACACAAACCATGCACCACAAGTAACATGGTGAAATGTAAGTTTACCACTATTATTTGCATGACTAAATAAATTACTCTCTGTCACTTAAAGGCTTTTGAACATGCCGTTTTAAACAAACATTTTTATGCAGCTTTATATCACATACTTGCATATTTCCACTGAAGGATGAAGATGACGATGAAGAGACAACATCTGCTGTGACAGAAGTTGACAATGCTAGTAGATCCACAGAGGTATGATGCATACTGTACCGTTATACAGTAATCCATGCCCTCTTTTTACATTAGAGTAACTAACTGTCATTGACCTTTCACAGTACATACCTGGGGATTTGCCCACAGATGAAGGTCGTTCAACCTCAACGCACAATCTAAGAAGTGTAAGAATTTGTGTGCAGTTGTCCATATTTTCATTTTATTGTCTGATTTATTGCCTTCCTAGTTGCCAGCAAAGGAGCTGTATAAGGTCCATCTTCAAAAAAATAAGAAAAGGTGACATGGAGATGGACCTTATACAGCTTCAAAAGGCTATCCATTAAAAAAGCAACACTAGAAATTGAATTACTGGAGAAGCGCCTTAAGGTAAGAACTTGTGAATATTAATCTGTTGCATGTTAAAAGTGTTGTGTATATAAAGCATAGTAATAATAAAAACAAGCCAAAAAACATTTTATTTCATTTTTACCTTCATTGTTTTGCAGGAAATCAAGAAATGAACTGCACAGCAGACCAGTCCAAACATTTTAATAAAATTAATTTGGATAAATCCTGTCTCTCAATAGTCCATCTCTAGTCCATCTCACTTCTATCTCTGTTGTGTGCAAAAATCTGTAGGGGTTCCCACACTCTATCAATCTATCTTCTAACTATCTTCTTCAATACATGGAGGGTGGTTCTCTCCTCTGATGTCGCATGCCCTCTCTGGACTGACCCCTTGAGACTCCCTGTGGTCATCTCCACCTTGGCCCGTGTTCGGCTGTGTGCTAGGTAAAAGGTCTGTAGTCCAGGATCAGGCTCAGGGGTGTCAATAAATAGGGTAGACAAGGGTATCCTCTGTCCAAATATACAAAAAAAAAAAAAAACATTGCATACAGCTAAACATACCCTCCTGAAAATTCTGGCATCATGCACATATCCTGGCCATTTTGCCTCAACATTATGATGTGGGTTGCCTCACATATTACCTATAGTTAGTGGAAAAATTAGTGTTTTAAAAATGATTTAAAAGATTTTACTTTAAAAAGATTTTAACCGGGCAAAAAACTAAGAACACAAAATGAAGTTGTTACCTGCACATTGATACTATGAATAGATTATTCTTTAATGGGAGCTTTAATGGGAATGTGGGTGGCGTCAATGCACCCAATTACATTTGGAAACCCTGAAATCATAAATGGAAGTATAAAGTGTGTGTGTGTGCAGGATGAATACATGTATAGATATAAATAGTATGACTAAATATTAAGTATACGTCATAGATTTTACTACAAAGGACAAACCTGCCACTCTGTGGAATTCCTCTTTAATAACATGCAGAGGTTTATAGCCAGGGAACTGTACAAACGTGTGTAAGAAGCATTTAAGTGCCAGACATACTGTGCGAACGGATCTACACACAGTTGCCTTTCCCACATGCTCTGCATCGCCCACATTGTACGAAAATGCCTTAACGCAAAAAACTGACGCAAAAAAAATTGTTCTCTGCTCTAAGCGCAGACCTGCGGTTTGTGACATTTGCAATATGTGGTTTCAAGAGATGTGTTAAATAAATTAACAAATCTTTTGAAAAACGATAACGCTCTTTCAAATAATCATTAGGAAATGAAAATACATCAATACGCGGTCTTATAACTCTCTCCCGGCGAAAAAAAAACTTAGTATGATTTGTGCGTCCACGTCCACGGGATCGTCATCAAAAGGGCACGCCATGCTCAGTAACCTTCTGAAACAAACTAACCCTGGAACATAACATGCTATCGAGCAGGTTATCTTCAGAGAGTAAGTTCCCATGGTTACATACATACCCAGAAAGTTACCTCAGTTTTTGGAACCGATAGTTAAGGTTATCCACTAACTTACCCGGGTATGTCACATAACCTGCTTTCTTGAATACCCCCTGGTGTGCACCAGAGTGTGATTGCTGTATTCACACCTACCCAAAAGGTCTGCATTAAAAAGGGAAACGAACTTCAGTTCAGAGTGGTATTCGAGTGTGAATTTAGTGCGCGTTAAGGGCACTTCATTTCGCCAAGTCTTGCTCACTTACTTTCTGTCACATGCACACGCTCTTAAGTGGCCAAGACCGCAAGTGTGGGTTTTTGGACAAAGCCATCTCTGCTGCACTTACAGTATAGCACACTCAAAAAGCAGATTGCTCGTAGTTACAAAGTTACTTATAGTTAGTAGAATGTCTAAATGGACTATCGAAATAAAGTGTAACCATATACCCCTTACATATAAGTCAAACTGCCTTTCAACTATTACCCTCAGCAAGTACATTTACATTTATCAGAATCATATCATCAAGTTTACTGACGACACGACCATGGCGGGTCTCATCAGCAAGAACGATGAGTCAGCGTACAGAGAGGAAACACAGAGGCTAACGAACTGGTGTAAAGAAAACAACCTGTCTCTGAACGTCGACAAGACAAAAGAGATGGTTGTTGACTTCAGGAGGACACGGAGCGATCACTCCCCACTCAGCATCAATGGCTCTTCTGTGGAGATCGACAAGAGCACTAAATTCCTGGGTGTCCAACTGGAGAAGAACCTCACCTGGTCCCTCAACTCCAGCTCTCTGCACAAGAAAGCCCAGCAATGCCTTTTCTTCCTGAGAAGGCCGAGAAAGGCCCAGCTTCCACAACCAATCCTCACCACCTTCTATAGAGGAACTATTGAGAGCATCCTGAGCAGCTGCATCACTGTCTGGTTGGGAATTGTGCCATTTCAGACCGCAGGTCTCTACAGCGGATAGCTGAGGACAGCTGAGAAGATCATTGGGGTCTCTCTCCCCTCTATCAAAGACATCTACAAAGACTTACATTTAGTCTTTTTGCAGACACTTTTATCCAAAGCAACTTGCAACTGTATAAACGCAATAACAAAACAAAGCCAAAATCTAGACATTATGGACAATTTAGCAATCCTGGTCAGGGTGTGTGGACATAGTGGACTTTTTAAATTTTTATTAAAATCTTAGGAATTACATTACATGAATTATTGCAAAATTGCCAGCTTGTACAACTGGTCACGTTTTTTTCTGAGATTAGTTGTCTTTAGATAAAGTAATGACATACTGTATGTAATGGCTAATGTAAAAGTCAGTGTAAGTGATTTTGTGTACTCTGTTGTGCCATTTACTTGTAACTGGATGTTGAAATTGTGATGAAACGATGAGTTTGTTGAAACCACAAGCAGTTCTGAATTGGCAAGTTTGAGCTGAAGTCTTTCATACAGCAAAAAAATGTCTGAAATGAACACATCAACATTTGTTATCTTCATGAACCGTTTGCTTGACAGTGCATGTGAAGGTTTTATGAAAAACCAAGGCTAGTGTGTGTTTTAGAAAGTGTGCGCCTATGTGTCCAAGGTTTCTGATACCCAAAAGGACATTACTTAATCTATACATCATGTGTCTTGGAAAAGGAGTACGCATGTTCAGTTCTCAAGTTCTCTCAATGCACTCATCATTGTGAGAATTTCCAATGCGAAAGCTCCATTTGCATCCCCTCCTTTCAAGGGATGGGAGACAAGTATCTTTGTCTTTGGGTCCTGCTGCTGCCAATGCATGAGGTTTGCAGATTGATCTTGCAGAAAAGCACAGACCTTTTGAAAGCTGCCTCTGCAAACTTGAGCAATAAGCAGGATCCAAATGTTCTTTTCCTTGGCTTATCAGATCCCACTGATAGTGCTATAGTGGGAGCATCTAGTAAAAATGGGGACCCGGATGTAGTTAGTGACATGCGATAGTGATGATAGTGTAAGCTCTGAATCTTCCCTAGCTTACTCCAGCCCCACATACGCGGATATAGGTTATACTAATGTTGGGGAGGATTTGCAAAGATGCCCCCATTGAAGAGGATGCTCATGAGAGTTCTCCCCAGGTTTGTCTTCTTTAAGGACTCCTGCTTTGTGTTTGTAGTGGCAGGTCAAGCTGGTGGAGCCTTGCACACAATGGCCGTATTACAAGTATTACCAAGCTGACTTGCTTGAAGATCTAGATGAGGGCAAGGGTTTGTGTCTGTTATCTGAGAACTCTGAAGGGCTGGTCCATCTTAATCTGAGGATCATAGGTTGGATTAGAAGAGTAGCATGGACTACTTGCACCCCTCCTCCCTCTGAGAGTCGAGTGCAGAGGCAGGAAGGAATGAGAAGCATTCCAGGTCTAAACTGTGCTTTCCATCTTGATGGCCTACCTCTCTCTATCCCTTAAACTCAGGTAGTAGGTGTGGGTTGCCTCCCCCTTAACTTTACATGGGGTTCTTAAGTGTGCACTTCCCCTGGGCACCTTCCCTCTTAGTAACATAGATCTATGTCTGTAGCTCCCTTGATGCTCTTTCACCATCTTAACAGGTATGCTCTGTGGGCATTTCGTTCCCCATAGTGTCTGCTAGAGTAGGGGTTTTCAAACCCTGGGTTGCGACCCTCGGGTGAACTTTTTCATGAACTTTGAAACTCCAGATTCAGTTGCTGGGCTGAATTTAACCCCTGAAAAAGAATCAGAACTGCTGCAGATAACCTGTGAAGGCATTCGCCACAAATCGTTTTGGATTAGCCTCTCCTTCGAGTATCCGATGCTGAGCTAAGCAAGCATTTTATTGTTATTGCTTGCAGTTTGGCATTTAACATCACACAGTTCTGATTATGGAAACACTCACCTGCACTGAGCACTATAGTGAGAGAGAGCTGCATCAAGCGTAAGACACTAACCTGTATTACTCACCTGGACTGCAGTCACCGTATGCCAGTAAAGTGATCGGATTGCTTCCTCTAATGTTACTTTGTTCTCCATATACCTACCTGACGATGGCTCATCACCCCAATCCAAAGGAGAATTGACCTCGTCCAGTGCATGAGCTAAGTCATATTCTGATACTTATCTGTATACATTCCTTGTGTTTAAGGGGCCGAAGAGGAGCACAAGAGGAAGAGGATACAAAGCTTCCCAATCAAATGTGTAATCCTCACATCCCGCTCACCAGAGTTCAAAGCCTGTCGAAGAAAGATAGCCATCAGGAGATCGCTGCACAGACTGTTAGGAAACAGTGAGCACCTGCCTTAGTTCTTGAAATACCCTGATTTTCAGTTTATCCCCTGCCTTATCTATTCTAAATAAATACGGCTGTTGAACTTGATCCTGTCTTCTCTGTGCTGAATCAGAATGTTACACCTACACATGTGTGAAACTGGATTCTTTTTAATGGGATAGTTCACCCAAAAATGAAAATTTGATGTTTATTTACTTACCCCCATGGCATCCAAGATGTAGGTGAC
>JAUMHQ010000089.1:2131385-2141477 GCA_032361165.1 Enteromius paludinosus | reverse complement strand
GTTCAGTGCTTTGCTACAATCTGTATTGTTAAAAGCGCTATATAAATAAAAGTGACTTGACTTGACTTGACTTGACCAATCACCATCTTCCTTCCGCTATAAATAATCCAGTTTCCCTTTCATCCGCATCTCGCTTTCACGCACCCTCCCCCTCCCCTTCTCTCCTCCTTAACTACACGTCGGGGGGGCATGCGGAGATCAAGCCGGACTCTAACCACTAAACCCCCGCTTAGGGTTCAAACCGCTAGGGCTCGGAGTCCGAATTTTTTTTCCGCGTAACATAACATATTTCAATAGTTGTGTAGTATTTGTAAAATTTGCAAAAAATGATTTGCAAGTGTGTAGTATATGTAAAATCGACTTTAAAGATACACGTTTCTCAGTTTAATTTGTGGTGATAACGTTAGAAAGGGCTATAGTTTAGTAGAACAGCGCTGCCATCAACTGGAAATTGAACACTTTTCATTAATAAGGTTAATTGGTAATAATTAAGTAACAAAAATAACAAATGTGTTGGCGCGATAACCTTGTCAGCAGTGCACCGACATTCAGCGCCATTACGCTTCGTTGACGTGGGTTCGAGTCCTGGCTTGCAGACCTTTCCTGATCCCATCTCTCTACCGCTTCACTTCCTGTCTGTCCTATCTAATACAGGCAAAAATGCCAATAAAAAAATACTGTTACAAACGTAATGTCCATTGTTAGTTAAAGTTCAACCTGCCCTCCAAATAATACGCTGTATAGGTCGTTTGTACAAATATGTTAAGGGAGCTTAGGGTTGATGTAGCTCAGTTTGATGAGCAATGCATTAAAAAATAAGAAGGGATCATCTTATCATGGGTTCGAACTCAGAGAACGCATGTGTTCATAAAACCCTTGAGTCATGTTTTTACTAAATTTTTGTAACAGGTAGGTTAAGGGGTGGAGTTTTGTGGTCATACAAATTAATTGCCGTTTTTCCAATAAAAATATTAAAAACAAGACAAAGCTATGCAGTGTCTGTGTGAATGTTTGAACACAATAATTATTGGTGGAATGGGCTGTGAGGTAAGGGGCACAGTTAAAATCTTGACTAGGGCAGCAAATTGGCCAGGGCCAGCCCTGAATGTAAGTTAAATATCCTTATTATGCTATATAAAACAAGAGGGCTAAGTCAGTAAAATCTATCAACATGTAAACCAAACCTTATGGACATGAAACTTGGTTTATTTAGAAACAAGTTCATCAAAAGAATTCAGAATTCATCAGATTGCTTCAAACAAGTAGCTAAGTCTGGGGAATTTTTAGAAAGACTTGATTCTGAGACTCATGAATGAGACTGCACTGGATTCACTTAATATTTTGAATCACTAAAAAGAATTGGCTGCACTGTCTGTGTTGTTGCAAATTCAATCCAAATAATGGATTAATTTATCAACGTCAACAGTAAAATATCATGCTCAGTTATTTTTGCATAACTTAATTATTATTCATGAGGTAAGCCGTAGCCAGCACCCCATTTCCCCCAAGTGCCCCCATCACATAGTGACACTCATGTCCTTCACCACAACCCAGACTTGTATTCATCTGTGTCTGGACTGAAAGTGAGTGATGTGACAAATCAGAACTGTCCCATTCTAATGTATGAAGCTGTCTAAGCGAGCGTGTCAATTATAACGCAGTTCAGTCGTCTAGTTGATTTTAATGGAAGAGTTGTAGTTTTGTCACGCAATACTGCGTAACTTGATTGCACTGTAGACTGGTGTAAAAAACTTTAAAAAGCATTTAATTGGTAGATTAATCTGATTAATCCACCAAAGGTTATTCAGTTTTTTTCTCTTTCTTAATAATCGAGAAGCAAAGCATCAAGATATGTAAATGGTGTCATTAATGATTAGTATACAGCAGCAGGCCATTTGAAGTAAATTCAAACTTCAGTGTGAGTTTAGTAGTAAAGATTTGCGATAACAGCAAAAAAAGGCAATTAGACTTTAAAACTGGTTTTAATGGCTTGTGAGATGAACAGAAGCACTGTAAGCATTTATAAATGTTATGACCACATTTGAGACTAAATTGTTAAACCTGGCACTACCACTATGACCTGAACACATTGAAGGACTGCAGCTCTAGAGGTTTTCAGGTCAGGGTGTTTAACTGAAGCAGCTCTGATAAATATTGTGAAGAAGATAGCAGTATAAGTTTGCAGATAATATGATCAGTATCAGCCCCACAGTCATAACCCACACACAGTCCCACTAAAGAACAACTAAAAAATCACATATTGAACCCGCATTTTAGCACCACGTTTCACTTAAACCCAGCTCAAAACGTGCAGTAAAGTACGTAATAATGGTGTCGCAGAAATGTATTTAGCGGCACATATTTTCAGTGAGCCTGGGCTGGATGTGCCAAACAGCAGAAAACCAATCCATGACCCCAGAATAAATGTCCAGCTAGAAAGAGAAAAGAATGAATATTGAGGAGAAAGTAGTGGAGTGGTTAAGGGCACAATCGATTTTGCTTTTGAAGAAACCCAGTTCATCAGAGTTACAGTGATTACAGTGCAGGCAGTATATAGGGCAACAAAGTAAAGCATGCACAGTGAGCCCTATTATCTGAAAGAGCCATTCAAGACCTATTGTGTTTTTAAAAATGAATTACAAGAAGCAAAAATTAATGGTACAAGCTAGCATAAATGGGGGCATGTTAAAATAGAGGACAAAAAGCCAGCAGAGGAGAAAACATACCAGGATAATATGTTTAGTTATATTTTCACAAAGATTGTGAAGCGCAACACTAAGATTTCAATCAATCAATTACTCATGCTTCCTCCAATGGGTCTTATTTGAAGCAACCTTTCCAACATCTTTCCATCTGACTCCAGCATTAAGCAGTTCTTCTCTGAACATTTTGTGCCAAACATTTGTATGGGGTCATCTTTGTTTCTGTTTGTATCTTTTACAGTATCTGGTTTAACCGTATCCAATGTTCCACTACAATATCTAGTTTCCTAGATCCAGTTTGCCTGAAAATTTGGAAGCTTGATTGTGCCACCCAGAATCCAGCGTAAGCAACAATCACTAAACACGCTGAGCAGTAATTATCCATGTTTCGCTGACATGGAACGCTGCTTGTATTTTGCCTAGTATAGCCGTAATTTTGTCTTGGTATCAACTGTTGATCCTGTTGATCAGCCACAAGCACTGAAACACTGTGGGCGCTTGAAATCCACATCCACACTGCCATCCTGTGATAATATGCTAAGATTTGCGTAGCGTGGGGTGTTTACCAGTCAGCATTAAGTTTGTCTTCTGAATGCTAATCTGTAACCCAACCTTAGCTTTTTTATTTATTTATATTTTTGTAGACATTCTTTTTTTACCAGCAGTAGCACAATGTCATCCACAAAATCAAGATTGGTGAGCTGTATATCTTTCCAGGGGAACCCAGCAAAGTTAGATGTCTGAATTAATATTAACAAAATCAGTTATTATCTCTGTACAACTGTAAATGGTATGATTTTTCCAAATTATTATTTACACATTTGTCCAAAAACTGCTCCTGTAATGAATGATAGAGTAACATTTTTAATATGGTAGAGTAACATAGGCAACCAATTATCAGGTTTTTAATGCATTCAATTTATTTTATTTTACTTTTCAAACCTCATTAATGAAACTGTAGTAATCCAGTCTGAATAGTGCTTAAATGGAAATGCATGCCCACATAAGGAGAAGAAAAATCAACATGAAATTGCAGAAAATCTTGAAACCTTGAGCTGTTAATAGCCCAAATGCACAGACAAGAGTGATCAGTGCACTGGGGTCAGAAATGAGGTTCGTACCATCTGTTGTTTCTTCCTCAAATATTGGTATGATCTTGTTTCATTCACTCTCATTCTTTCTGTTTATTCATTTATTCATTGATTGACATTTTTCTCTCCTTGTCGCTGCTGGTGTTTAGCTCTCTGTTCTCTGGACACAAATGCATTGTAGAGCAGGTCAGGTGCGGACGCACTCGTGCGACTCCTGCTGCCAGAGGTCTGTGATTATTTCAGCACAGAGCAGCAGGTCGGAGAAATCCAATAGCTCAGATTTGGGTGACCTTTAAGAGCGCTCCAGGCCTGTGTTCTCTCTACTAGACCTCTGCTGGGATCTTTCAATGCCATTTTAATATAATCACCACCATGGACATGTTTCAAACTGGCAGTCATTAAACCTCTTTTAAGAAAGCGAATTTGTATTTTTGTGAACTGGTTAATTTTAGAAATATTTAAGATCAGCCGTTTTTATACTTGGAAATACTTGTAAAAGTTGTCTATACCTGACTGTGCACACAAGCCTTTCAGTAAAGCTTCAGACTCAAATCATAATACCAGGCTATATCTTATTTTTAGCACTGGTACAACTTTAGTTCTGTTTTTGATCTTTTGGGTTGAAATCACTGTGGCATTTGAGGACATAGGCAAATGTGCTTTAGATCTATTTTATTAGTCAGCCTGCTACTATTTTGTTTGTATAATTAATGTGATATTGGATTTTACAAAGGTAAAGTGAAGTGCCACAAGTCTCGGTATTGGGTCAACTTTTATTCCCCTTTCACAACAATGTCACCTAAAAATATCATATGTAAGATAGTCTAAGGTCACGAAGGTAACCCACGTTCCCTGAAGGAGGAAACAGAGACGTTACATATGGGAACTCGCATGAGAGACCAATCGCCTTCGTGTATTAAGAAAAGGGCAATGAATATTGGATTGCATTTTATTACAGCCAGGTGCACCTTATCACTACGTGAGTATAAGAGGGCACGGATGTAATGCACTTGCAGCTTTTTGCTTCGGAGTCTCGCTAGTGTATGCTGCTGAGTCTGCTGAAAGACGAAAAATGGATGGAGAAATCCAGAGAAAAAGAGTTCATGCTCTCTCGTCACCCTCAGCGAGACTAGGCGGCCCATCGGTGAACCCCGTGGGCTGGTATCCTTTTTAAAGGCTGAGAGACAAGCCAGCCTTTGCATTCCGGCGAGCAACCTCTTCATTGAGTGGAGAGAGGTCCTCCTTGGGCAAACCAGGCATACAGAATGTTCCGTCGGGTTTAAAAGCCCTCTGGTGGTGTTGCCAGAGCAGTGCGCTCCCCCGTAAGCCACCAGGCTGAGCGTCTCCTTTGGTGCACCCCAGGAGGCTGAGATGTCGTCCGCAGCATCAGAGGGAGAGTCGGGCGGTGAAGCTGACACCGGTGCGGGACAGCGGCTATTCGCGGTCGCTGCTCCGTCCCAGGCGGATGTTGATCTCTCGGCTATGCTCCTCTGAGCCACAGAGGGGATCGGATTGGAGGTACCATGTGTGCCCCCGCCCAATCCATCGAGGTTGGATGATTGGTTTCTGAGTTCTCTGCCCACGACCTTGTCGCAGTCCCCCTCAGTGCCTTTCTTCCCGGAGGTGCATGATGATAGGAGCTGACCAGTTCACGCCTGGCCCCCAGCTCCTCTCCGCCCTCAATGGAGGAGCAGCCAGGGGGTATGTGTCGATCCCCCAGGTCGAGCGCGCTGTGGCGGGGCACCTCTGCCCACGCAGTGCCGCCACCCCAGTGCAGAGGATCTCTTATCTCGGTATGGAGCTGGACTCGGTCGAAATGACTGCCCGCCTCACAGGGGTACGCGCGCAGGCCTTTCTGACATATCTGGAGTCAATCAGGCACAAGACAGCAGCCCCTCTCAAAACTTTTCAGAGGCTTTTGGGGCATATGGCAGCCGCAGTAACGCCGCTGGGGCTGTTTCATATGAGACCGCTTACACGATCGACTCCCGAGATGGGCATGGCACCATGGCACACTCCAGATTGGCGTTTCCCCGGAGTGTCGTCACCTGTTCAGCCTGTGGTCAGACCTCTTCTCCACGGGTAGGGGTGCCGTATGCAATGGGCAAGCAGCTCCGGGTCCCTGGACAGGAGCTCGACTGCTTTGGTATATCAATTGCCTCAAGTTGTTAGCCGTGTCTCTGGCCCTGCGTCGCTTTCGACCGATGCTGCGCCACAGGCACGTACTGGTCCACACGGACAACACTGCAGCCATTGTGTACATCAACTGACAAGGTGGTCTACGCTCATGCCGCATGACACAACTCGCCCGCCATCTGCTCCCGTGAAATCAATGCGCGCTGTTCAAATTCCAGGGATACTCAACCGTGCAGTTGACCAGCTGTCATGGCAGTCCACCCACCCTGGAGAATGGCGACTCCACCCCCAGGTAGTCCAGCTGACCTGGAGCAACTTCGGCGAGGCAGAGATAGACCTCTTGCCTCCCCCAAGTCCTCCCATTCCCAATTGTTTTACTCCCTCGACGAGGCGCCCCCTCAGCAGGGATGCACTGGGCCCAAGTACGCCTTTCCCCCAGTGAGCCTCCTTGCACAGACCCTGTGCAAGATCAGGTAGGACAAGGAGCAGGTTCAGCCGGTAGCGCCATAATGGCCATCCCGGACCTAGTTTGCTGGCCTAATGCTGTTCGTGGCAGCCCCTCCTTGGAGAATCCCCTTGAGGAGAGACCTTCTATCTCAGGGGATGGGCACTATTTGGCACCCGCGGCCCGATCTTTGGAAACCAGCACATCTGGTTCCTGGACGGGACGCGGCAGACCTCACCGACTTTTCAGCAGCCCTGATTAGCACCACCTCTCAGTCTAGAGCCCCCTTCTACAAGGCAGGCCTATACTCTGAGATGGGGTCTGTTCGTCAACTGGTGCTCCTCTCGCAGAGAGGACCCTAAGAGATGCCCAATTGTAGTTGTGCTTTTCTTCCTGCAGGAGAAGTTGGAGCGCAGGCTGTCCCCTTCGACTTTTAAAGTGTATGTTGCTGCCATAGCAGCATACCAGGATGCAAGGTGAACCCCTCTGCTCCTGCCCCGCAGTCTGACCTACAGTGGAGCAGCTCCGGCTGTCTTCCTACTGGGTTTCTTTCGCTTAGTAGGCTGTGGCTACAAAATTCCTTATGTTCCACAGTCAGCCAGAAGGCTGTGTTTCCCTTCACTTATATCCATATCTTATCGATATAGTGTATTCCTTGAATTCAAATGTAAGAACTTTGTTTATGCTTCATGTCTCCGCCCTCAACCTATGCTTCAGTACATCTGGCATCCCTGAGGGGGCCCTTATTTTGGCCCCCATGGTGTTGGGAAGGTAACGTGCAGACTCTCCTGCTGACACACTTGCCTGTCGGCACCGGAGTCTCTGCATAACGTAGCATAACACAGCCACTGTGTTCCCACATGTAAAGTCGGAGTGACTCGACTGAAGGGGAACGTCTAAGGTTACGAAGGTAACCCACGTTCCCTGAAGGAGGGAACGGAGTTAAATCCCCTTCCCATGACCCTGGGTCGCGCTGACGCCAGCTCAGCTCCTCAGCGAAAAGCTGCAAGTGCATTACATCCGTGCCCTCTTATACTCACGTAGTGATGAGGTGCACCTGGCTGTAATTAAATGCATGCCAATATTCATTGGCCTTATCTTAATACACAAAGGCGATTGGTCTCTCATGCGAGTTCCCATATGTAACTTCTCTGTTCCCTCCTTCAGGGAACATGGGTTACCTTAGTGACCATAGACTTTCTTACATATCATATTTTTAGGTGGCATTGTTGTGAAACATAATATTAGTTATGTGCAGTTTTTAGGGGGTTTTTCTCCTCAAGAGCATATATGTATTACAAGTTGATCCATTACAGATATTCGAGATGGGAAAATTACACACTGTTAAAGATATGGCCGTTATGCATTATGCTTGATTGAGATTTATCAGCTGAAACACAAATTTCTAATGCACTTTATTAATGAGGGAAACACTGTATCCCCTGGGTTTTTGCAAGTGACTCACAGAAGAAAGCTATCAAAAGTTTAAGGAATGAAAGTTTGAAGAGGCATTGTTGTCCTTGTTCTAATTTGAGGGTTAGTGTTTATTCAATAATCCAATAAATGTGAGACGAGTCATCAACTTTAATGGGTCAGCATTTGAAGGAAAACACATTAACATCCTCTTCAAAAAAATTTCAACCGTGGGAACTGGATCTTTTTTCTGACGCCATTAAAAGTGTTGTGAGGGTATAATTTCTGGGGTTGGGTGTTGAGAGGAAAAGATTTCTCAACAGACGCTCTAATGTGTTTTTATTTTCTTTCAAGGTGCACGGAAAAACATAAATTATATAGTGAAGGAGTTGTTCCTTTAAAAGTAATTCAAATAAACAAACAAAAAAAATGCGCACAGCTGTAGAATATATACAGTTATCTGTTTAGTAATAAAGTTTAAAACCTCAAACTGATTGAAAAACATACTGATAAAATGATACATTTAGCAGGAGGGAAGGAGGGTTTTTAACAGTGGTCAGCTGGTTTAAACTGGTGTCATTCTCAGCGTGAGTTGATGTTTGTCCTGTTCATGTCCTTTTCTGCTTCCTGGGACATTAATTCCTGTATCTGTATGATTTGCACTCATCTGTGACAAACACCAGTACAACATATTTAGCATGCAGCGCATCTGTTAAACAGACCACTGCTACGAAACATGGATGTTATGTAGTTTATAAGGACATAGTATTAAACATATAGGATGGCACAAATGGGAAATTATGAACATGCTAGATGAGAAATACTGCAGTATGAGATCCAAAACAGATACTAAAAATAACTCTGAGAAGCCATGTTGTGAACTCATCAAAATAAAGTGTTAGAAGATATTGAGCAGACAGTCTACTAATATTCTAATGACTGCTAGTGGACATGTAGTTACTAAGTTACTTAATGTTAGTAGAATGTCTGAAGTGGACTATCGAAATAAAGCGTTACCAACTCAGATGATTTATTAATTCTAACATAATGAAAATGAATAAAAAATGGAGAAATAAATAGAAGTGTAAAAAAACAATATCTAGATATATATATATATATATATATATATATATGTAACGATCAGCTGGATGTGCCAGCACAGGCCACTGGATGGCACTCCAGCAGTCAGGACTCCTTTTGTGTGCTTGTCTCTGTTCATAATAATAGTTAATTCCCGGACTCTTATTATGAACCTGTGTTCTCATCTATGTGTGTCCAGTCAGGACTTTTATGTTGAAACTGTTGTCATTGCCCTCCTCGTTTCCACTCGGATATCCTCTAGCATAAAAGCCGCTCAGTGTTTGTTATTGTCACGGATCATTGTGTCTATGTATTGCCGTCAACCCAAGTAGTTTGTATTCATTCGTGTTCCTGTTTTCATTGCCATTTGGATTACTCGTTGCCTAACTTTGCCTGTACCTGGATATTCCCTCTGCCTCTCCCTAAGGACTGATTTACGGACCATTGCTCTGTTTACGTTTCTGTCTCTGTCTATGCCTCCCCTGACTCTGTTTGCAGGCGCTCGATTATGCATGTCCTGACCCTGAATAAACCTTTCTGCATTTGAACTTGAACACTTCACGTCCTCGTTTGTGACAGTTTCGGGGAGCGCTAGGATGGGTGACAGCTCCTCGAGCTGTAAAAGCTGGACCGACTGGGCGTAAAACAGCACCCCTGGCTGTATAACTGGGACCGACTGGGCATGAAACAACCTCTTTGGCTGTGTAACCGGGACCAACTGAGCTTTACACGGCTTGCTACACAATGGGGCTGGGACCAGTTATTTGCGGGTTAAAGACTGCAGAGACAGATGATTGCTCACCTGGCTGCATTACTGGAACCAACGAGGCCTGGAATGGCTGTACAGAGTCAGGATGGAGAAGGCTGGGTAGATCTCCCACATAGCAGACGGAGTCTCGCGATCGACCGCCATTTTGGGCTGTAATAATAACAAACAATAACAAACACTGATCGGCTTTTATGCTAGAGGATATTCGGGTGGAAACGAGGAGGGCAGTGACAACATAAAAGTCCTGACTAGACACACAGAGATGAGAACACAGGTTCATAATAAGAGTCCGGAAATGAAAAGCAGAGACAAACACACAAAATGAGTCCTGGGCGCTGGAGTGCCATCCAGTAGCCTGTGCTGGCACATCCAGCTGATCTGTTATGTTTCATGTCTGTTGAGTCTTGTCTCCCCCTGCTGTTGTTGTCTTTTTGGTTCAATCCAGGTTTTGGTTTA
>JAUMHQ010000089.1:2118793-2128816 GCA_032361165.1 Enteromius paludinosus | reverse complement strand
CCCCTCCATGATTTCTAAGTAAGAGAACTTGCAAAATCACAGGGTGATCAAATACTTATTGACCTCACTGTATATATTTAACAAATACATCAATACTTTGTATGTATAGTAACAACATTTATAACATTGAAATGAACCCTTTGGTAAAAGTTAAAAGACCACATTGACTGTTGAAATAGTTCTCTCTCTCTCTCTCTCTCTCTCTCTCTCTCTCTCATTTGTGTTGACAATATTGTTTGCTTCATCTGAACAAAAAAATAGGACATCTATGTATCTAATCTAATCTACATTTACATTGCATTTAATCCATGGTTTAAAATAATCTAAACAAATGTATTTGAAAAAACCTTCATGAAAAATATTAAACAAACACTAATTGTCTTGAATACAAGAGATGGAGGATGGATAGGGAAGATAAATAATTAAATCAGTGAGAGCTGTTTTAATTGGATGATCTCCACAACAGTAAATTGGATTGTAGTGTTTTAACCCAGCTGATCAAATACACAGAGCTAACTCAACAACAACAACAACAAAACAACCCATAATCCTTTGCTTTCAAGTTAATGTGTGGGATAACAAAGGAATACATTACGAATGCAAATCATAAGCTGGCTGTTTACCAAAATCCCAGGTTTTATTATTGTCTAAAAACACAAAGCAAAAAAGATGGAAATATATCTTTGTTTGCAGAATTTTACCACGTTGTATTTGCTCGCTGTGGCAGCATGCAATAATTATACCTGTTCCAGTGCTCAAACAGACAGGTTTCAGATGAGCTGGGCATAAAAGCACACATCTGCAGAGCTGCTCAAGCCTGATCGTTACATTCACACAATTTCACAGCCAAAAGCAGCTTTATAACCGTCACACTAGCAGAAATGACAGCAATTACATAGAACTGCAATCACTCGGAAACACAGTACAGATGCACACAGAGAGAATGAAAGAAAAAGAAGAAAGGAGAGGGAAAACAGGTCTGGTTATTTAGAGATTTCTGCATTAAAAAGTCATTATTTAGTCACCTTCATGTTGCTCCAATCTTGCAGGTTTTGTGTTCTTCTGTAAAACACAAACAAAATATCTGTATATCTGCAATAACAACATGCAGTGGCCAACGGCTGTTAATAATACTTAACACTTTAACACACTTAAGTACACACCACTTTTTATTAAGCGTCCCTAATACCTGTGTACTTCCATAGTAACTAGATGTGTATGTAGTATGTAAATAACAGTGTAAGTACACACCGGTACATAGTATCTACAGCTGTAATATTTCTGTAACTACACACATGTAACAACCCTCAGAATGGTGTGTGTAATTATACTATACTATACTATCTATTTGATATTACTTTTCAAGGACAACTTCATTGCAATTGTTTAATTACAGATACATTTAAATATATACACATTAGAAATGACTATTTAGCTTACATTAAGTTTGTATTTTAGTTTTTTTTTTAAAGACAATTATGAAATCACATTTAAAGATGTGCTAGAAGTTTATATTTTTATTGCATTTACTATAAAATTCAAATGTAATCAATGCAAAATTACTTTTTTAATTAATATGCAATTAAGTGACTGAAAAAAATACACCAAGTGCATGCTATTTTAAAATATTTTATTTTCTATAATAAATCCTTTTTTTTAAGTATAGTAAAATGTGCCAGTTGATTTCAAACCTGCCACAACGAGTCTTGTTTGAATATGCAAATGGGCGAGGGTGAGATTTTATGTGAATACTGCTATGATTAGGAACATGTAACATATATAACATGTACACCTTAACATAAAGTGTTACCCATACATTATTGGACCTTCTGGCCAAAGTCTCTTTATGTAAAATAAAGTCATGAGTTTGGAGCATGAAGGTGAATAAATGAAACCCGAATTGGGTTTCTGCAACTCCTTTGATAGTTCTCAGTGACTTGAATTTGATGGTGTGTCCATTATGAGCTCTCAGTGGAGACAGACATCTGTTCCCACTGTTCAGACCTGACAGACAACACAGAGAGAGATGCAAAACTGTCTGAACAGGTGTATCAGCTGTATCTGTTCAGCCAAGATTAAAGGGTTAGATCACCCTCGTGTCATTCACACTTTTCTTAGAAACACAAATGAAGAAATAAGCATTAAAACGTTCATAAAGACAGTATTAAAGAAATCATGACATCATTGCTGATCTAAAAAATCAGCACATATAGAGTTAATTAAATATGGCAAACGAGAGCTCAGATGTGATATATGTGTAGGTGTACATGTGTTCTTTTCAAAGTGTCTTACAAAACAAAAACTATTTCTATTGAAAGCAAACCCAGATTATAAAAATTTACGCAAATGGAATGTAGCGCATTACTCTCTATAAAAACTACACAAGTAACACATTTACTTTGAAAAATAAATTAAATTTAAATATCCATGGACTCTTGACAAAAGTTAATGCTCTATCATGTTGGAGATACAATATGTCCTACACCAAATACATCCCTAACCCTACCCGATAGTGTTAACAAATGAAAAACTGATATAAAATGTCATTTCATCTTCCTTTTACACAGATTGGAACTGTTTTGTCATTGAACTGAAGCTCCTTGTCTCTCAAGAACATCTCAGTGAGCTGCCGAACAAATCTTCCGTCACCCATAGATATGAAGCTGGATATGTGTGATGATAACCTTCAAAAGCATCAGTTTTCAAATAGCCAAGTATATTAATATTGTTTTGAAGTCATATCATGATACTCTACAAGTAATTGTGTGGACAATTATGCTTTTATGAATAAAATTGTGTGAAAAGGAATAAAAGGTCTTTTACTGCCTCTATTGTTCATATCTTTTGGAAACTGCAGTGATATGTATTTCGTGTCTCATTAAAAAGTGCACCCAGGGTCATGAGACCAGGTAGGAAGTAACACAATATTGTGATGCATTCATTTTAAAAGTAGCTTTCGGTGACACTGAGCCCATCAGCTTTCACCTTATGAAAGAAGACAGAAGGCTGTTTGCATTTGAGCGTAATCAAAATCATGTTTACATTTTAATCATACATTAGAAGACGCACAGGTTAATGCCAGCAATTCTTCCACAAAGCATCTAAATCGTCTCTGCTCAGGAAACTGTGTGATGGAGACAGATTCTGTAGAACATTAACCTTCTTTATCGGCCAGCTCATGCTGAACACCTGCTTCATTACCTCTAATCAGCTATTCACGCGCTCCTCTTAGGGCTGATTTGATCAAATCACTGGGAATGACGGGAGAGGTTTGTGCTCTAAGTAACTGACACTACGTGATAAAACTACTGCATATAAAACACGAGTACTTCCGCTATCAACAACACTGCAAGAAGCATAAGAAACTATAATCCTGCCAACAAACAAGTGAAAAATGAAACATTTCCATTATAATCATCAGTGCTTTTACGCCGCAAGCCATGCAGCTCAGCTAGAACGTTCCCGCTTGAGCTGAAGACAGCTTTGTCTCGTGGCTCTCTCTCAGTGTAGTTGGACTGGAGTGTTTCAGTTTAATCAGCTGATGAGAGCATGAATCAGGGCAGATTAGCACTGCTGCTTCTGATACTGTCAGTCAAAGCCGTTCAATCTCTCATCTCAATATTCATGTTATTTAAATTAATCAGAGAGACTCTTATCAAGAGGGAGATATGTCACGTCAGAGGATGTCTGAGCACTCATCATCATCATCATCATCATCAAACAGCCCGCATGAGAGGGATTAGCAGATAGATGGAGGTTTTTTAGCCATCAGGGTGAAGTTTTAAAGTTTTAGTTCATCCAAAAAAAATGAAAATTATGTACTCATTTTCATGTTCTGTATGAATTTCAGTGGAACACTTTTAGCAGAATCTGTACATTTTGTATAAAACAAAAAAAAAGGTTTTAGAACAACAAAATTATAGATTTTTATTTTATGCCAAAAATCATTAGCATATTAAGTAAAGATATTTTGTAAATCTTCTACTATCAAAACGTAATTTTTGATTAGTAATATGCTAATCTTTTTTTTTTTTTTTTCATCAGAATTTTTTTCAATATTTTTTTTGTTCTCCCTCAGATTCCAGATTTTATAGTTGTATTTAATTGTCAAGCCCCCAGGCGTTCCATGTGCCTGTCAGCTTTTGTTTTTCAAGTTCACGTGCTTTATGTTTTGTTTTCATGTCATTTCCTCATGTGTCTACCTATTGTAAATCCCGCCCTGGTCCTTAGCGTTTGATTGTCTCCCCAGGTGTTGTCTATGTTCTTGTAATTAGTGTTTCTTTAAATACCGGTGGTTTTTAGTTCTAGTTCATGTCTCGTTGATGTTTGTGTGCGTCTCGTGTGAGCCCGTGCTCTTTGTTCTGCCTGGAATCTTGTTAATCAGTAAAGAAGAACTTTATTTGAATCTCCGATTCTCCGTGTTCTCTCTCTTGCTCCGCCTCAGCGGGACTATTTATGACATTAATATAGTTTGAATAGTCGTATCTCAGCCAAATATTGTCCTATCCTAGCTAACCATCAGTGGAAATGTATTCAGCTTTCAGAATACTGACAGTTATAACTGTTTTTGTGGTCCAGGGTTTAAATACCTGAAGCTGTTTGACTAGCAAACAAAAAAATAAAGAGAGAAGGGGATTGATATATTTAGCGATGCACTATTTTGATACGGCTCAGAAAAATTGCTAAGATGGAGAGAAAAGATTATACGTGTAACGGTGGGTGCAGGAGGACGCACGAGTCGTTAATTAGAATAAACTTAAAGTCTTTACTAATAACAAAAACACGAGTACACATTCAAAGTAACACATTCACAGGTAACATTTACAACACCTAACATATTCGTTGACGGACAAGACTAAACTCAAAAGACATGGGTTTTAGACACAGAAGACTAATCACTAGACAAGACACAGCTGGGGAAGCACAGGTGGACGGGAATCAACTAATAATTACATCTAACACAGGAAAGACCAAATAAGGGCAAACAGGAACTAGAACGAGGGAGACTTGACACAATGAAAATTAAACTAAACTAAGAATACAAAAACACAGACTATAAACAGAACTTAAACAGACATAGATGTTACAATACGTAAGAAGCTAAAAGTTGCGATCACAATTACATGCTAGCTCAAGAAGACATCCTGCGAATTTGATTCCTCTTTATGCAGCTGATAGATTGAAAGATAGAGACTTAGCCGTATATAAATTTAAACCCATGTCACAAGTTGAGCAGCAGTACTGTACAGTTGTTTCTCCATCTGGTTCAAACAACATTTGGGGTATCGAATACTTTTTAACAAACCACGTCTGCAGTCTACGTATTATGGTTCAGAGAGTTCAGTAAGCTTTCAGTGCTCACACACATACAAAACTGTCACACTTCTTGAGCGGAAGGACGAGCAGAGATTCAGATTCTTCAAATAACAGTTATTTAAAACTCACAAAGTATTTACAAACAGGCAGGTAGGCAAATCAGGGAGCACACACAACGTAGACACATGTAATGAACCGACAACAAGAACTAAACTGAACGTAACTTATATAGGGCAGACAATGACGCTAATTGACAAGACACACCTGAACATAACCAACAATAGACAGAAACTAGGTCACAGAGAGCACATGGGGAAAACCAACAACAAACACACTGCAGGGGCGTGACATTACCTCCCCCTCCCGGAAGCCGCGACCTCGCGGCGTAAACCAAACAGAAGGTAAGAGTCCAAGTCAGGAGGAGGTTCAGGAGGTGGTCTGGCAGCCGGGAGGAGGCCTGGGAACAGGGTCCAGGGTGGTGACGATGGAGGGAGAAGCCAAGGAGGACACAGGAGGGGCTTGGAGCAGGGGAAGTCCGGGAGGACCCAGAGCCCAGCCATGGCGTAGATTGTCTGAGGAGCCCGAAGCACAGACGAAGAGGCGAAGAGCCGGGGGGAGGCTAAGGATCTGGAGGGCCGAGGCAGAACGAAGGGCGCCGGTGACTGACGCGAATCCGGTCATGGATCCGGAGGGCCGTTGCGGAGCCGGAGCGACAGCGGACTGAGGTGTAGTTGGAGGGATGGAGGAGCCTGACAACGCCGACAGGACGGAGTGACGAGGCATAGCCAGAAGAGCGGAGTCCAGAGGCGGCGGATGGTCGACGACAGACCAAAATGGAGCCAGAGGGACGATGGAGCCCGGTGGAGCTGGAGGACAGATGGGCCACAGCAAAGAGGAAGGAGCTAGGGGGCCCAGTGTAGCTGACGGGTCGGAGGGACGAGGCGGAGTCCAGGACTCGGAGGTAGGAGGCGGAGCTGAGGGATTCCCTTGACATGACGCCGATGGCTGCTGGTAGACCCGTGGCGAGACCAGCACACGGATGGTGGGCTGAGGGTGAGCAACGGGACTGGCTGTAGGCAGCGGTGGCATGGGAATGACTGGGTGGGCAGGTGGGATTTAAAATTGGTGCGTGGTGCAGGGCTCTGGGTCTGGAGTGGCATAATGATAATGGTAAGAGATCAGAGATGTATGTATGTGTGTGCAATATATAATAGTCACTTAATGAAAAGTTTTTTTCCATTCACTCCCATGCACAACATGCTCAGACTGCACACTTTTGTACTCATTCATTCTCGTTTTTGACAGGTCTTTTTTGCTTCGACATACTTCCTCATTAGCACAGAGAATGTCAAGAATAATTAGTCGGCCAGGTGCTCAAATCCACACCAAAGAGCTGTGCCCCTCTATCTGCTGCTCACACACACACACAGTTCTGTTAAATCATGTGCAGAGGTTGTGCCAATCAGATGTGCCCCCACGGGCACAAGCATTTACAGCACGTCTCTGTGTTTGACTCGTCTAATGAACAGCAACACTTAGAAAACATCTCGCTTGCTTCTCGTCTTGACTGTTTATTGCCTATTTCTGTGGGGATTTAATTAAAAATACCCAGAGGAAAAAAAATATATGAATCATAGTAAACCTTTGGAAAAGTTGACTATTTTCTCAGTTACATAAAATTAGTTTAGCACGCAGTTATGTGGAGTGCTTGATTTCACCGGTTTGTGCATCCAGCATTACATTACGTATGACTAAAGTGGGTCAAAATGAGCGTGTAAAATTTACTTTTAATCTCCTTTTTTAACAATACTAAATCATTTAAACCTTACAGCGAGGTTGCAATAAGTCATTACAAAATAAAACAGTTAGTACACACCGAAATATGCATGAAGAAGTAGAATTAAGTATTATTTTTAGATCAAGTACTCTTGAAAGAATGCTCAAGTGTGTCTTTTTCACAAGGGTTACTTAAGGTATGTGTGAGCATGATACGTGTGTGTGGGAGGACACTCTGGACAGCAGCTCTATCTTCAGGTTGTCCTCTGGGTGATAAATGAAAGCTTTTCTATTGCTGAGTTGCTCTGCATTTCACTGCGTATTGCAAAAAGACACTTGTTGGGTAACGGAAGTGGGCGAGAGGTTGGGTGTATGTAAGCCGGCAGCCTCTTTACCAGCAACGTGACAGAAGTGGAAGAGCTAATGAAGGACATTAGTGTGGGTGATAACACACAAAAAATGCTGATGGTCTCTAAACGATACACTCGAATTTAATAGACTGAGCACAGATACACACACACTGAATGAGCTGAAGAAAGACATATAGAGTCAAAAACCTTGTGAATTTGTGAAAAATTTGAATTTTTGGATAAAAACCGGAAGGTTTGTGACTGTCTGTCACTGACTGTCAAGGTGCAGAAAAGTATGAAAGACATCATCAGAACAGTCCATCTGCCATCAGTGGTTCACCCGTAATCTTATGAAGCTACGAGAATACTTTTTGTATGAAAAGAAAACAAAAATGACCATCACCATATCATGGTATCATCACCATAGAGTCATTTCATTTATAGTTAAACTGCTGATGGCAGATGGAGTATTCTGATGATATCTTTTATACTTTTCTGGCCCTTGACAGTGGCAATTGTTTGGCAGTCAATGGGACAGTAACAAGCAGTTTTCAATCAAAAATATATTAAATTGTGTTCCAAAGACAAACTAAGCGTTTACAGGTTTAGAACGATACGGGGGTAAGTGATTAATGACAAAATTTTAATTTTGTGGTGAAATAACCCTCGACAAGTAAAGTTAAGGGATCAGATCTAAGGTAAAGATCAAGATTAAGCAAGTTAGCTAAGATCAAAACATCTAAGATGAAGAACAAAAGATCAGCATATTTTACACACCCCCAAGTCATACATCGGTGTATATAATGTAACATATTTTAGCTAATTAAGGGAAATATGCAGTACATAAATAATTAGTATTAATTATGATTAATTGCAATTATTTATATTAGCTGCCAGTAGTAACTGTAGCAGAATTACCATCAACTAATCTGTCCAATAACAGATTAGTTGGTCCAATAACCAATACTAAACCTCTGTTTCGTTTTGTTATATGTACGATACTTGCATTGCCTGGTTGGTGAGGCTCCGCTGCAGTCTCAAAGTCCTGATGGTTCCAAGGTTTTGGTTTGGCAATCATGTCTTCCTGGTTCGAAGAGTAATGAATTCCAAAAGACGTCCTGACTCTGGTGCTTGGTCGATGAAAAGAGAGCTGAGATAGAGAGATCTGTTGCGATCCATGGATCTTGATAAAGTCAAGGCTTAGGCCTGGTGTAGAACAGCAGCCTGTGCTGCAGTCTAGGCCCTCCTTCGATGCGTGTGCATCGGGCCCATGGGCTTAGGAGACCATAGAGAGATGGTGTGGTTCGGGCCTCCAGGAAAGTAGAAAGAGAGTGAGAGTTTCTGCTGTGTAGGCTTTGTAACCTGTTGAGGTCACACCTCCTGTGGGTCAAAGACCAATGGTGTGCTGATGCTTTGGGGGACCTTTTTATGGTTCTTTGTTCCTGAGCATGCTAATTTGCATATGTATGGGATTGGTAGGCTGATGCACGAATTAGAGGAGATTCTTATAACACTGAATGTGGCAAAGATATCAACATATAACATGCACTCTCAATTAGATCATCTGAATACAAGTCCTTAGGTACCAAACATGAAATGTGTGGATCTGACGAGGTGATGTCAAAAACCTGCATAAATACAGTATACGATACGAAAGACAATATACAAGCACAAAGCACAGTATACAAAGAAAGGGAAGAGTGATGTGTTCACTCAAAAAAAGTTTTCCTTTGAATTCATTTAGGGACAAGTCCATTGTCTTTTCACCAGGGAGAACTAGAGTAAGAGTTGTTTTGTTCACATTCCTTCAAGCAATAAACCAGTCTTTATCAGTTGGTTGCCATGAAATCCGAGGTGTGGGGTGTCAGCTGCCTTTCGGGGGATGGCTCCAAATTGAGTTGCCCTTTGGGCTTGGAAAGCAGTATTAAAAATTATTTGTTACATGTAACAAATAGTTGTTGTTTTTTTTAATGTATCGTGGCTCTTCTAACAAGACAGTCTCACTCCAACTCGTCACATTAACGGTCAAAACAATTTTGCATTGTTTTTCGATGCTCAAGGTACCCCTTTTCAGACACATTTCGACGTGAGGGGTCCTCTGTTGTTTTAAATAAGAAATATATTTTTTTTTTATTTTATTGTCATAATTAAAAGATATATTGGATAAAAACATTGGCATTATTGCATATATGTAGGGGTGTGATTTTTCAATGTAAACACGTTTTATTTAAATGACCAATGTCAATAAAACACAAGATATAGCAGGCAGATACAACCACCATCATCATTCATTTGAAGATATTAATATTCCAAGTCTTCTGATGCAAAACAAATTTTTTGTAAGAGGAATAAAGGTCGCTTGAAATCGCTCACAGACAGGAAGTACACGAAAGACGGAGGTCTTTCGTGTACCTCCTGTCTGTGAGCGATTTCAAAAAATGCGCTTCAAGAATTCTTACGTCAACATTGGGTTGTCATTGGCTCTTGCATGTCTTGTGATCGATTGCGTCATGCTGTAGTGACATACTATTAGTTCTTGTGTATTGCGTGATCGATTGTGTCCTACGGAGATGACAGCGCG
>JAUMHQ010000089.1:2107099-2118693 GCA_032361165.1 Enteromius paludinosus | reverse complement strand
CATTTGCCTGTGTGTGTGTTTATATTGTTCAGAGGTGGGTAGGTTTAGGGTAGGGGTGGGGTTTGGTGCTCCAATAATAGTAAAAAGTTATATAACAAATTTATATATGCATGCAAACCATTCCATTACTTTAAGTCAAACAACGGAGGTCCCCTCACGCCGAAAAGTGCCTAAAAAGGGGTACCTTAAGCATCGAAAAAAGACGCAAAACTGTTTTGACTAAGCGTCAAAATGTGATGAGTTGGAGTGAGGAGTGAGAGTTGTTGCTTCCAAGCTTGGTAATGCTAGTGGAAAGTGCCTATTATTTAAGGGGCAGCATAAATCGAATATATCTGCACGTACTGCATCATAATGCATCATACAGTACATCGAGTCAGAAGTCAGCCAAAGAAGCTGGAACTCTACGTTCTCTTTTCTCCAAAAGTCAGTTATTAGGTTATTTAGGAGGATATGTGATAACCCCTCGAATGCGTATAGGTTAATTCCTTTTCAGGAACTCGACACTGCGTCGACGACGCTTTGGGAACGCCTTGGCGATAGCAACGCTCTGAAACAGTTGTGAATCTGTCCATATAAGGGCTCCGGTGTCATGCGGTGACGTCATGACTCCCGGAGCTTAAAAGCCCAGGTGCAGCACATTACACATTAGCTTCTTTCATTCAGCGCGCTCTACTGTGAGTCTGTCGCAGCAAACCTTTTGTCTTTAGTTTAAAAATTAACAATAACTAAAGAGCTATCATGAGTCAAGAGCAGCAATCTAGAAGATGTGTGAGCCCTTGTCACCGTTTTCTCACGCCCAGAGACTGACACGAGGTGTCTGCTCTTGAGAGAGGAGATTGCCCGTGTTGTAACGAGCTCTCGTTGGCTTCTCTCTGCTCATGGAGGGCTCTCTTCGAGGAGGAGCTCTTCGTGGGCAATCCCTGTGGGTCAGGCCCTGCTGTCGCTGAGGTGAACCGGCGTCTGTCCTCATGGGGATGGCAGGTCGATCTATTGGAGGAAATGGAGACGAGTAACCCTCTATCTCCTTTCCAACCGGATCGGCCACGTCCGGTACCGTGTTCGGAAGCCCCGCGAGTGGCTACTTCCTCGCTGGCAGGCCCTTCGCTGGAGAGACACTCATCTTCCTCCGAGGAGGTTGATGTAGTGAGTTTGGAAAGCAGCCAGCCAGCGCTTCAGTCACCACAGTATGACGAGCTGTTAGAGGTGGTGACTTGCGCTGTTGAGAGGCTCAGTCTGGACTGGCCAGAAGCCCAGCGAGTGGTTCCTGCGACCGATGTTGATGACTGCTCGTCGAAACTTGCCGTTCTTACCAGACCTTCATTCAGAGGTGTGCAGGTCTTGGAAGAAGCCCTTTTCTGCCCGTTCTTTCACTCCCGCCTCGGATTACTACGGTAACGTGGTGTGGATAGCAGAGAAGGGATATAAAAGGAAGCCTCCGGTGGAACAGACACTGGCTAGCCATCTGTCCCCGGCAGAGGCATCTTCATTAAAACCCCCCTCCTTGCCATCCAAGCCTTTGCGAATTACATCCACTCTAGTTGGTAAAGGTTATGCAGCCGCTAGTCAGGCAGGTGCCTGTCTGCACACCCTGGCAGTGCTGCAGGCTTATCAAGCCGATCTTCTGACGGACCTCAGCAAAAGAGATAAGGTGGATCCAGAAGATGTCATTGAGCTGGGTCGCACGGCTGATCTCTCTTTGCGGGCCACCAGGGAGGTGGCTAGGGCTGTTGGTAGATCAATGGCAGCTTTAGTCGCAGCGGAGCGCCACTTATGGCTAAACTTGTCGGCAGTGAAAACTCAAGACAGGGTTCTGCTAATGGATGCACCACTGTCCCCCGCAGGGTTATTCGGGGAGGTGGTGGAAACGGTGGTAGAGCGACACCAAGTGTCTAAAAAAGAGGTGGCTGCTTTCCAGTCGGTTCTTCCCCGCTGCTCTCAGCACAGGGCGGCGAGTGATAAGCAGAAGCCTTCGAACCTTAACCTTTGCTAGGTTTTATGGACTGGACCTTCCGGCAACCCCAGGTTCCGTTGTCCTTGGTTGTGCTGCTCCACACTAGGCAGGAACTGGTGGGTGTGGAGTCGTGGGATTTCGTTCCCAAAGCGTCGTCGACGCAGTGTCGAGTTCCTGAAAAGGAACGTCTCTGGGTTATGAATATAACCCTAGTTCCTTGAAGGTACGAGACACTGCGTCTCTAGCCACACCCACGGCATCCCCGCCGAGCGCTTGCTTCATTCCAGAGATAATGTGTAATGCGCTGCACCTGGGCTTTTAAGCTCTGGGAGTCATGACGTCACCGCATGACGCCGGAACCCTTATATGGACAGCTGTTTCAGAGCTGTTTCAGAGCGTGGCCAACGCCGAGGCGTTCCCAAAGCGTTGTCGACGCAGTGTCTTGTTCCTTAAAGGAACTAGGGTTATATTCATAACCCAGAGACGTTTTTCGTCGCAGCACTTACAGGTATATCTGATTTATGGAGTTTCAAAACCATGGCCACCATCCACCAGCATTACCAAGCTTTAAATAGCCAGGATACATTTTTAAAAACTCAGACTGTTTTCATCTGAAAGAAGATAGTTATATACACCTAGAATGGCTTGAAGGTGAGTAAAATATGCTGTAATTTTCATTTTTGGGTGAACTATTCCCTTTTACTACATGCAGGGAGAACTGATTATTTTCCAATTAAATGGTTCCAACTATCCAGATTCACTTTATACTTTATAATAGAAAAGTGTAATGAGAAATTACAAGTCAAAAGTCAAAGTTAAAATTCAGGGCAATTTTCTTTTCCAGGATAAATGAGCAAAAATCTAAATGCCCAAGAATTATCCATGCTCTCCCTGTGCATAATATTTAACACTTATTGTTGGGTTGAGTTACTAAACAGCTGCAGCACAAATACGTACCTCTACATACATTTCTGCATCCACATAATTATGTTTTTAAAGAAACACATGTTTAATACGTGACCATTGCATGTTTTTACTATGTTGGTACAGGTACATATTGCAGCATTTTTTTTACTATGCTGCTTGAGTTATGTTTATCCCTAAACCTACCCGATAGTGTTACTAAATGCAAAAGAAACGTAAAAACCTATTCACTGATGCAGCCATGCCATTTTAACTTAAGCAGATTTGAGCTGTTTTGTTGAATTGTAGTTTCACAGGGTTTGAACTGATGTTCAGCGCTGTATCATGTCAATTACAGACTAAATCTACTGAATTAGAAAACGCATACATATGAACCTGTAGGTATATGTGACGATAACATTCAGAAGTACTGTAAAGTTCAAATCGTGCAGGATTTCAAGTATTATAGTTGTGCTTTGCAGAAATGTATGTAGAGGCACGTATTGCCAATGGCCTAGGATGACTTTTCAGCAGGATCTGCAGAATAAACAAATGGCACAAGCTTTGACAGACTTGACTCTAAATGTATTTATTTATTTATTTTTTGAATAATATTCTTCCTCTTTATTTCACTGTGGCTGGACTGGCCTTCTCAATAACGAATAGGCATCGCTGATATACAATTCAGTTTTGCCAAAACAACAGCATGAATCAAATATTGCAAATAAGACTTTAGACACAAAGCAAGTAAAAGAAATGAAAACATTCAATGCATAGCATTTATTAATTAATCAATATCAATATAATCTATTGATACAAATCCCCAGAAACCATGAGCTCTTTCATGTTTTATGTAGGCTATAATATCTCTAATAACATCTCAGTGGGCTGGAGGTAAATTACTTAGTGGATGAGACAATCATATCTCCAAACAAATAAAACATCACACTTTATATTTAACCTCGGGGAGCAATATTCAGCAAAACCATTTATCAGAATATCCTCTGAGATCTGCGGCTGATGGTAATGGCTGCTTCTGGGTAGAACATAAAACTGTACGTGCTGTACGGTCACGAAGGATGATTTCAACCTCAGTAGCGGCCGAACTCATTTATACTGGCGATGTACAGATCTGACGTCTATTCAGATACTGCTGGCATCCGTATAGAGAGTCTGTAGGATGAGAGACAGGCAGAAATACCCAGAAGAGCTGAAGAACATGCTGACTCATACTAGTGAATCGTAGCATAATGAGAGGCTAAACTACATCTGATAAAAATCCTGTTTAATAAATCACAAGCCTACACTGTCTAATAAGTTACAGCAGAAATAGATTAACATTAAATCAAGTAACTTCTGCAGGTAATTCAGCCCATGGGTTGTTGATGTGTTATTACTTTTCTAAGTAATCAGGCCTATGATATCTGTTCTCCTGAATATCACAGAGACTTGGCGATTGTTTCAGCCGTATGCTGCCACCCAAAACACCCTAGAGTAGTAAATAAATATCAACATGCTAAAAAAGCATATTTTATAGGAGCACCCAGGCAACATTAATTGTTATTTTTATTTTAATTCCACATGTTTTTTTTTTCTTGAATCCAAGCTACGTAAATTACTAATTTACAAGTCAACATTATTATGCCCAAAAAACATATGATCACCTTTGCAGCTTTTCCTGAATGGCAAGGCCAAGGGTTATGTATTTTGTTATAGCATCTTGAGCAGTATGTTGGGGTACAGTAAGTAGGGTGGCTTAACGTTGGTTCCATTCTCACCTGGATGTTAGAACTTGTACTGTAAAGATTGGGAATAATAGTTCTTCTGCTGCTCCTGTAAATTTTGGGGTACCTCAGGGCTCTGTTTTTGGGCAACTGCTTTTTTCTCTTCATGACTCCATTGGGGTCTATATTTAACAAATTTGGCATTTAATATAATAGTTATGCTGATGACATGCAGATGTATCTGCCTTTTAAAGCAGGAAACAATGCAACTGAAAACTCTTTGCTGAATTGCCATGATGAGGTGAAATGATGGACGAACCTGAATTTTATCTGGGGCAGTTTTTACTCTGTGTAAAAAGTAATTCCAATAATTTGTGACTTTGAGCTCAAATTTGATTGTCAAATAAACACAGTTGCAATGCATTATATGCAGGGGTTTGTCAGTCGTCCCTGTTGAGGTTACAAACTCTGCTCCAGACTGCTGACAAATAAGAAATGAGACCATATAACACCAATTCTGGCATCTTTACTCTGGGAATCAGTTAGGCAACAAAATTGTTTAAAAAAATGTTTTATTCATTTTTAAAATCGTTAATGATTTATCCCCAGAGTATATCAAAGATCTGTTAGTTATTCAATCCTCCTCAAGATTTCGCACAGGTTATGCTATGCTATGCTATGGTTTCACGGACACGTCTGCTCAGGTGATCGAGCACTTTCTGTTGTGGCCCCTAGATTATGGAATGATCTTCAATGATCATGCAGATGTTCAAATCACATCTTAAGACCTATTTGTACTCACAGGAATTTGATGTATAGTTGTATTGGTATTTACTGTACTTAAATTGATATCATTGTTTTTGATTTGCTTGTACACCACTTTGGCATGACTTCATGGTTTTAAAGGTGCTTTATAAATAAATGATTGAATAATTGATTGATTAGTTGAAATGTTAATGTGTAGTTTAAATACAATGTAATTTGCTTTGAATAAACTACAAAGTACATATGGACGCAAAGTACTACAAAGTACATTTGGAAGAATTATCCAGACAATTCTCACAATTTGCAATTCCTTATATTTTCTTTTGTTTTCCATATGTGGATGCATAAATCGTAATCAACAAAAATTCTACTGTAAAGGCATGGGAAATACAGTTGTAAATGTACTTACTTTTCCATTTGGCAGTCACTGTGCATTTGCAAAAGTGAAAACTTAAACGATAAGGGAAGATTTGCAATGCCATTTGGATTATGTCACAGTTTATGTGTCCACATTTTGAAAATTCCCTCCATACATAAATGTAGACTAAATATGCATACATTAGTAATTTACATATAATATTGACCAACACAGATGACAAACTGGATGAACTACACCAGTTAGCAGACTCAAAAGCATTTTGACTTTTCAGGTAAATAGTTAATTCAGTTCTCACTGGCTACTTCAGCACGAAGATTTTCGGTAAATGAAGTTTTGGGAACACGGCGCATATGCCATTTTTTATTATTTGATAAAGATAAAGCAAAAGTCTATTTTCCCGAGAACACAGTTAGGCTACGTTTTGGCCATGATCAATGATTGCGCTAATTTTAAGTAATAATAGGGCTAGTTTTATTACACAGACCTGGCAACCCTGAATCAATAGTTCAAATTTCTCTCCATTTTTGGGCCAATTAATCCACTAAGAATATGATGAACCTCAGTTCTAAAACTTTGACTAGACATGGTATCATCCAGGTCAAATCAGAAGTTGGTGTACTTGTAGGACAGCTGACAGCACGTTCCTGTGACTTGTACTAGATCAAGAGCAGGTGCTCCTTGCTGTCGGTCTCAATCAAAGAGGCTTTTCATTTCTTCCAAGCATCCTGTGGATGTCACCTTCTCCTGTCTTCTGTTTGTCTGTGTACCTTTCATTTCCAGCACGTAAACACATGTATAACCCCATGACTCTTCATTTCACCTCCCACATTCACCACACGAGTGCTGCAAGGTGGAAGGGAATTCATTTTTCTCTTTTGATTTTCTCCTATCAAGGATGAATCCGTTGCTCAGCTGGGCTCTTCATGCTTCATTCTATGCCAAACGCCACATCAAAGAGGAACAGAGGATGGGTAGAGCGCTGAGAATGAGGGAGAAAGGAAGAAAGTTGGTTTGCCAGGACCAGCACAGTGCCAGCTCTGCTTTCCCCCAGTATGCCATTCTGGAGTTTCAGAGAAAACTCTCCACACTCCCCGTCCCATATTCATTCCCCTGCCTTTCGGGGCCACAGACACACAGCACTGCCAAATCCTTAATGAAAGAACACTGTCAAGAATCGACAAGGCTGGCAGAAGGACAGAGCAGCCATTTGGAGATTATTGAACTACTGTTCTCACCGTTTACATCAGTGACAAACAAACACACACTTTAGTTACCTAAAGAAAACAGCCTTTCACATGCTGACTCGGTAAGAGAGAGCATCACTGGGTCTTGTTTGGCAACACAACATCCCAGCAGCGTAAAAAATATCGATTGTGTAAATATTAATAATAATATTACTGTAGTTGCTCAGGATCGAGTGAATCCAAAATTTCATTTCATAATTAAGCAGTGGAGTACACTGTAAATATGATTTATTTATATACATATATATATATATATATCTTTTCTTTTTTTTTTAGATTATGGCGTTATAAATATTAAAGCTGCATTTTATTTGTCATTAATTTTTTATTTATTTAATTCTTTTTATTAGTGAGCGGCACATAAAAACCTGTGTTTGAATCTGTGTTCTTGCTTTACACTGAATTTTTTTGTTAACCATACAATACTGTTTACACTTTTGAGCTGTTGGGTTAGGCTTCCGGTCACACAATGTAACAAAAACAAGGTCTACTATATCATGTGAGTGCGTGAGAGCAGCATCTGTAGCTTGCTGCTTCAATAAATAGTGTTGTTAAGTAGAATTTGAACTAGTCTGCTACAGTAGGTAGCAATAAACCCAAAATCCATCTCTGATTGCAATAATATGAAATGAACTACACTAAGAGCATTCATATCAATTTGTTTGTTTTAATCAAGCCAAACCTGCCAAATGTTCTGCTCACCTCATCTGCTCATATTCTTCCTGTTGTAGGCTACATTTTTTATGAGTGTGCTCTTATGTTGTTTTTAATGGTTACCAAAGGGATTCTGCAAATCATCAGATTCAAGAGCAGAAGCAAAGTGCCCAGGAACGACTCCACGAATACCATGCAATATTATTTTCAATCACAGATGGTGATAGAAAGGCCAAAGATCAATTTTACACATTAAGAAATCCGCTGTGTTTTTGTGAAGAGTCTTAATAAAACAGAATTAAGACCACTCCTTACGAAAATGAAACATATTAAAGTATGTAAGTGTAATTACCATGTTAAGTGCAGCAAAACCATAATTAATGTGATTACCATGGTTTAACTACAAAAATGACATTGCTTTTTTTAGGTATTAGGTAATAGGTCTTATTTAAACCATATTTTTTAAAGTGTGTATTCAAAATAGTTAATTGTATAGGATGGTATATGATGCGGTCGCAGTTGAAATGACATGACCTGTGGTTGCCAGGCCTGCAGCACAAAAACAACCCACATGCTAATAGAAATAGACCTGTATTTACCCCCTGTGATTTCCCCTCTGTTGCAGCTGCTCTCCATTTAAATCGCATTCTGTGGAGATCACTTAACCCGTGGCAACAGTACAGAAGTAGCCTAATTCTGCTGTAAGCTCACAGACACAGCAGCACTGCTTGGTGTTCACTACATGTCGGAGAGAATCATCACTGTCATTAGCTGTCGTCTCTCTGCATACTCTAGTAGCATAGTGTTGTTTGTTGATAAGAAGAAAGAAAATTAGACAATAAAGCCAACTTATTATCATGTTTTACAAGGTACTGTAATATGGGAGGTAATGGGAGAATCAATAATTGTATAGCTGAAAAAGCAAAAAAAAAAAAAAACACATCTGAGTCCTGAAGACCGAGAGGGACAAAAACAAACATTGTTATGTCATATACGAGGTGGAAAGATTTTACAACTCAAAATTCCAAGTTGTTGGACAATTATTTATTTTTGTATAAACCACCTTCTTAAACTTTTGAGAATTTTTGTGAGAATTTTTTTTGAGAATTTTTTTCAGAATTTTTTTGACAATCGCTTCACTTTTTAATCATGGGGAAGAATTTAAAACAATCATAATTTCTGTTTTGCCCTTTTTTTCCCTCTTCAAATTTGAATTTTAGATTGAAAATACCCAATGTAAACACATCAATTTTGTAAAACACTCCCATATATATTGCGAAAAAAGAAAAAAATGTTTTTGGGCCTGCATGAGGTGGTTTTTCAGTCAATTTGAAAAAACAATACTTCACTGAATGTAAAAGAAGCAGGTTTTCTGCATTTACAGGTCACCTGCCACAGATAAAAGTCACATGCTTGTAAAAGCCCACTAAACATTGGATGTCGGATAGATGTGCAGATTATGTCTGTATTGCGTAGGCTGGTCCAGGACCATAGCTGTACGTCTATACGACGTGCAAATCTGGTACGCTATCTGAACGTCCAACTACGACCTCACTTGGACGTTCAAAACTTTAGAGAAGAAAGCATTTTTTTTGTAAGGAGAAAAACACACTTTATGTGTAACCGTTCCAGTGGTCCGTGTGCTTTAGTTGGGCTGTTGACCCTCAATTTGTTAAATTACATGTTGTTATGACTGTTGTACTTGAATTATAACAGTCTAGCAAAGCAAAACTCATCATGTGTTATCTTTGTTGAATGTTCTTTATAGACAATGACATTCTTGTGATTTTAACTAAACATCCTGTAAATTCTAATCATCATGATAGGATTCAGAGTCAGCGTATGAATCTCAACAATGGTGACCATCAAATGCTGCTGTGCATTCTGGGGCCACCCATAAAAACTCATCAATAACTCACATCATGCATTGCAACATGAATAAACATTGAGCAGAATTGTCTTTCTTTTATTCTTACAATTTTCTTTTGTTCTTGCTGTTTTTATGTGATGTTTTTATTAGTGTGTTATTAGTATGTAGTTGATATGTTTTTCTGAATACGTGGTTTGTCACCGTTGTTGAGATTCATACGCTGATTCTTGATGTCTGTGTGTGCCTTATAGTATGATTTCCATTTTAATTTGTATGTCGTATAGCCGTACAGATATGGTCCTGGAACGACCGACGCAATATAGACATGATCTGCACGTCTATCCAACATCCAATGTTTAGTGGGTACATTCACAAGTTTTAATTGAATGCAATGTTTGATTGTTTATTTACATTACATTATACAACGTTCACAATGACCACATTTTAACTAAATTTAAACAATCCAGAGAAATATGTATGTCAATGCTGGACGTCATTTAGACGTACTTTTGCTCAGTGGGAGGATTCCCTGGAATTTCTGCTGGACATTACAGCTCCGATAGCTGATTGAGCCCAGTCAATGCTCATGTTTATACCAGCCATGCTGCAGCATATTTCACAAGTGTCCCAGTCTGCTCTTCTTGCTGCTTTGCTTTGCTTTCGCAGATACACTGCCCCTTCTTTAATTAAAATGAATGGTTGTGGTGGTGACTTCGATATATACATACATCTATGCTTCCTACCTGTGCAAGAGTAAAAAAATTACGTTTAGTCACATAACATCAGTTATTGGAAACACTGTCATTTAGCAATAGCTTTTCATTGAGATTTACTAAATATTTCAAGTTGTGTGCAAATCTGTAATGGAAACCGGGGTAGAGAAGTGAAAAGGTGTGCCACATCTTTTATTATATTGTGCATTTTAACAGTGACCATCCAGCATTGAGCATGGCATTTCTTCGTTTTCTAAGAATAAGTAACCTTACCAGGCACTGCATTTTATTTTCTGGCGGCTTGTACTACAATCAGTGTATCTCTGTAGGCTGTAGTTCACTTTTGTTAAGCAGAGACTCTTATTAGAGTTACTGAATATTAAAGAGCTGAGGGGTCACACATCAGGAACTTCAGTCACCTGCTGTGGCACATTTTGCTCACGGTCTAGATTTCATCCTCACTAACAGATGCTCCCCTATGCCTCCGGTTTCAGAAACCGAGAGAGTGTGTATGAGATTGTCAAGGGGCCTGGGTGGAGATAGGTCATGCTAGTTTTAAATGAATGTTGTATATGCATTATTTAAGAGCAGCAAGCCGAGATATGAGACCACAGCATGAAGCTTCACTGCCAAAGCTGCCCACACGCACAGACTGCTGAAATCAATCATGACCCGGGCAAAACACACAACATGATGTAAGATCAATGATCTGTTCACCAATAACACGATTATATGGGTTTAATGAATGCTGTAAGTATGAGTGAATCATAATTATAATTTCTGACTATTGGACCAGAGCTTTTTTTATTGACAGAGATTGTGCTCTGATTAGTTACTTAAAAAGCTAATGGAATGAAAATTAACCCTATCTATTTTTGAAATTAATGTTTCTTGTGGCACATGATTTAGCAATGCATGGTACTAAAAAGTCTGTTATCAAATATGAATGACTTTTGGTGGTATATAAGGAGATGGATGCAGTTACACAGTGTCTGGAGTGTGACAGAAAATTAAAGTTTGAGGTTGAGAGCATAGGAAGCAATTTAGATATGTTCTCGAGATGGAAAAACACAGTTTTACAGATACTATAAACATGGCTTTCAAATGAAAGAAACAGCACACCTAGGTTCATAACTGATGAAGAAGAACTGACAGAGCAGCCGTCGAGTGTTAGACAGTCTTCTAGATTATTACGTGTGGTTTTTAGGTCCGATAATTAATACCTCTGTTTTGTCAGAATTTAACAGTAAGAAGTTACTTGACATCCAAGTTTTTATATCAGCTATGCATTCCATTAGTTTTTCAATTTTGTGTGTTTCACCTGGCTGAGAAGAAATATAGAGCTGTGTTTCATCAGCATAACAGTGAAAGCTAACACCATGTCTCCTGAT
>JAUMHQ010000089.1:2031654-2053598 GCA_032361165.1 Enteromius paludinosus | reverse complement strand
ATACAGACACACATATTGATACAGACAGACAGCTATATACAGACACATCTAGATACAGGCAGACAGATACAGACACATCTAGATACAGACACACATATAGATACAGAGAGACAGATACAGACATATCTAGATACAGACACATCTATATACAGACAGACAGATACAGACACATCTAGATACAGACACACATATTGATACAGACAGACAGCTATATACAGACACATCTAGATACAGGCAGACAGATACAGACACACATCTACAATCAGGTCCATAAATATTGGGATATCTAGTGGCTCTATACACCACCACAATGGATTTGAAATGAAATGCTTTAACTGCAGACTGCCAGCTTTAATTTGAGGGTATTTACATCCAAATCAGATGAACGGCGTAGGAATTACAACAGTTTGCATATGTGCCTCCCACTTGTTAAGGGACCAAAAGTAATGGGACAATTGGCTTTTCAGCTTTTTCATGGCCAGTTGTGTGTTATTCCCTCATTATCCTAATTACAATGAGCAGATAAAAGGTCCATAGTTAATTTCAAGTGTGCTATTTGCATTTGGAATCTGTTGCTGTCTCTCAAGATGAGATCCAAATAGCTGTCACTATCAGCGAAGCAAGCCATCATTAGGCTGAAAAAACAAAACAAACCCATCAGAGAGATAGCAAAAACATTAGGCCTGGCCAAAACAACTGTTTGGAACATTCTTAAAAAGAAGGAACGCACCGGTGAGCTCAACAACACCAAAAGACCTGGTAGACCACGGAAAACAACTGTGGTGGATGACCGAAGAATTTCAAGATCAAGAACACTCTCCACGAGGTAAGTGTATGTGTGTCAAAGTCAACAATCAAGAATTCACCAGAGTGAGGATTCACAAAAAGATGTAAACCATTGGTGAGCCCCAAAAACAGGAAGGCCAGATTAGAGTTTGCCAAACAACATCTAAAAAAGCCTTCATCCTATGGACAGATATGGTCCAAGAGACATCCAAGATCAACTTGTATGGGAAGAGATGAGTATGGAGAAAGAAAGGAACTGCTCATGATCCCAAGCATACCACCTCATCAGTGAAGCATACTGGTGGTAGTGTCATGGCTTGGGCACATACGGCTACCAATGGAACTGCTTCTCTTGTATGTATTGATGATGTGACTGCTGACAAAAGCAGTAGAATGAATTCTGAAGTGTTTCAGGCAATATTATCTGCTCGTATTGAGCCAAACGCTTCAGAACTCATTGGACGGCGCTTCACAAAGCATACTGCAAAAGCAACCAAAGAGATTTTGAAGGAAAAGAAGTGGAATGTTATGCAATGGCTAAGTCAATCACCTGACCTGAATCTGATTGAGCGTGCATTTCACTTGCTGAAGACAAAACTGAAGGGAAAATGCCCCAAGAACAAGCAGGAACTGAAGACAGTTGCATTAGAGGCCTGGCAGAGCATCACCAGGGATGAAACCCAGCGTCTGGTGATGTCTATGCAGTCCAGACTTCAGGCTTTAATTGACTGCAAAGGATTTGCAATCAAGTATTGAAAAAGTGCAAGTTTGATTCATGATTATTATTCTGTCCCATTACTTTTGGTCCCTTAACAAGTGGGAGGCACATATGCAAACGGTTGTAATTCCTACACCATTCAAATTAAAGCTGGCAGTCTGCAGTTAAAGCACATCTTGTTCGTGTCATTCCATTGTGGTGGTGTATAGAGCCAAAAATGTTAGAATTGTGTCGATCTCTCAATATGTATGGACCTGACTATATACAGACAGATAGACTACATATATATACATATATGTATGTGTGTAATAAAAAAAGAACAAATGGGTCATATATTGCTTTATGTCTCATCTGTCAAAGCTTCTCTAAAAGTTAAAGCACATGAATAAAACATACTGTCGTTCTAAGAAATCATATCCACTATTTCATAGCTCACAACAGTTTAAGTTCACTCTCCATCCTCTCATATATGAACATTCAATCCCAGCTCAAATGCTTCCCAGCATGCATTATTTATGTAAATTATACAAAAGGATAATTTAGCTTCTTTTTCATTCAATACTTTAATCTATACATGGTTTAAGACATAATGTAGACGAACAGATGATATTAACTGAATTATATTAACTAAAAGTCCTTCAGGTAATGATAAATGTAATTTTCCATCATTTTTCATCCATCACTCTATTTCTGACCTTGGCTCAGGGACGGAGATGACCTTGATTACCAGAGCAAGAGCAGACCCCTGCTAGAGCTGTTACACACACACACACACACACACACACACACACACACACAGTGCTGAACTCCAGCCCTCTGTCCTGAGAGCATCAGAGCAGCTCAATAAACTCTATTCTCACTCCAACACACACAACTAAAGTCACACAGACTCTATTTCAATGTGCACTGTGTTAACTCAAGGTCAGCGAACAAACCGGTCTGTGATTGTCTGTCACTCAGCTCTGCTTTACAAAGTGCTGACCGAACCGAGCGAACCACAAACTGCTGACCAAAAATGGAAAAAAAACAAGCACCGTACGTCATTTTTAGTATGTCTACGGTACTTCAGACCAGAGAACAATGGCTGCTGCAGCCTGTAAACTAACCAGCACAGGGATTCATCTACTGTGAGTCCTGATCACTCAGAGGACAGAAGGCTCCTGAGATGAGTCAGAACTTAAAAGAGCAAAAAGCCCAATTACGTGAGGAAGTGCATCATGGGAGTGCAGTCTGTTCTTTCAGAAAGAAAACAGGACTGAAAAAAAGAGGTAGAGCATCATGGGGTTTGTGGTGCTTCACAAACATGTTAATTAAAAGGGAGAAGGCTGGGATTTGTACATGTCATCTAACAATACTGCAGGGCACAAACACCAAAATGTTCAGTAGACCAGCAAACCTAATGAACCCCTGTTTAGCCGTGGATCTCATTACAGCTATATTTGATGTTAATTTGTAGGTTTTTGGACACATTTTGCAGTAGGTGTGGACTAACTAACAAAATGTGACAATGCCATTCCAGTAATTCATTAGATAATATTATATGAAAGTTTGTGCAAGTTTCAATACAATTATATTTCTTTATTTTATAATTCTTATTAGTTTTTATGAAGTATTTAGCTACTCAAATTCTATTTATTTTATTTCAATTGTCGAGGCACCATTTCTAGGTTTTTCTTTGGGGTTTTCATCAAATCACTACATTTCAGCTTTATTCAAATGACTAAAAAAAAGTTACGTTTATCATTTGACGTCCGGTTTAGATAATGTTTAAAATAGTCTGTTGTTATTTTTAGTTTTAGAATTGTTATGAAAACGAGCGAAAGAGCTTACATTTGTATTTCTCCTCCAGGTGACCCTTACAAAGAGAGAGAAGCCCAATCTTCATGGACAGAACTCGTATTTTCCCACTGCGACCCCTGTGGAAAAAACAAAACAAAAAAAGATTGTGGATATTGAGGAAGAGGCAGCAATAAACATATGACACTTGTACACATCTGCCATTATCGATTAGGGAATACACTTCAGTAGTGTTTAGTTTATTTAACACTGCATCCATATTGGGAGCATCCAAGGTCTGAGCTTGAGAGTTTCTGAAATACACACAACACATCAATCAACTGTGAGCTCCAGGCAAGCCTTCAGCAAAATGAGGGGATTTCGTGTTTCTTCCACCTGAATCACAATGGAAGCGCACTGACATAAAAAATATCCTGAATAGTGAAACAAATGTAATGATAATGAACTGTACATGCTATGGAAACCTGTAACTACAACCGATTAAAAAAATTAAATGTGAATTACACATTTTACAAATTACAATTCTAATTCTAAAGAATTGCATGATATAAACTTATTTATCTTATTTCTATATAAAAAAAGTTCATATCTCACATGTATGGCTTTATACATTTAAATCCCACAATTCTGGGGGAAAAAAAGAGTTGAAACTCTGAGAAATAAAGTTGCAACCTTGGGAAACAAAAAGTTAGAATTTGCATGGTGTAAACTCACCATTCTGAGAAATTACGCCACAATCGAGCAAAAAAAATATTAATTGCAATTGCAAGAAAAATGTCAGAATTATGAATTCATATATTACAATTTTGACTTTACGACTTTTGAAAATTGAAAAATTGAAAGAAAAAAAGTCCGATTTGTAAGATAAACAATTGCATTTAATGTGTTTTATTTCTTATTCAGTGGCAGAAAGGGGCTTCCATGAACGCACACCATTCCAAACAAAGTGATGATACGTGATTTTACGATATTTCTAAAAATCAAATCAGTTTTCAAATGCATGCGGACAATAAAACGACTGAAACAGCTTGGAGCATGGTGTTTGTCAGGAAAAGACATGCATCACTAAGCACTAGCTGTGCACACGACAGCAGTGTTGTTGTGTCACAGTGTAGAGACACAGCGAGCATGTAATACATACGTGTCATAGACATTGAGCAGCCAGTTGAGACACATGTCCACACACAGCGGGACATTGACCAGGTCTTTGTGTTCCTGCTCCAGTCCATCATAGACAGACGTCAAGCAGTTGATGACCTCAGGAACCATCAGCTGCTGGGAGTTCACTGTTAACTTGTGCTGCTGGAACATGGACTGAGCCACACTCAGATCCAGCAGATCCACTGAGAAAGAAAAAGAAACAATGAGTTCCCCCAACTCAAAATCAGGTGTCATTAAAATCAATCAGGAGTGCGTCTCAACCCAATGACTTTATGTACAGTAGTTACATATTAAAAAAATACTTTTAAAATACTAATGTGTGTAATAAACAACCGCCCCAGGTACCCTAGCAACCACATGGCAACACCTTAGCAACCATGCAAGGTACCCTGGCAACCACATAACATCTTAAAAACTTAAAAAGGTGAGAGAGGCCTGTAATTTTCGAGACAAAAAAAAACAAAAATCCAGAAAATCACAGGATTTTTAATTCATTGGTAAATTCCTCTGTAAAATAAGTATTTGGTCACCTACAAACAAGCACGATTTCTGGCTTGCATTATTTTTATATTATATATATTTATATTTATATTATTGTCAGTTTATGTGTCAAAGGTGGCACTCAAATCTCTGTAAAAGATGCGGTCTTGAAACCTGAACAGCACCTAACATGACTTTCTCAAGTTTATCTTGATGAACAAAAGGTGTAAGTATCGCAAAACATTAGCCACTATGAAATATCTACACAATAAAACTACATCAGAACGCATTCTGTCTGTAATATACGGTCCTGCTGAGAGATTTTTTGAACTTGTGAGGTTTTCTTTGCGGGCAGAGCTACAAAATAGAAACAAAGCTACTGGCAAAATGTCTCGTTAGCGGTCACAGGCGGTTAGGACAAACATCCTGATTAACAGCGAAGTTTTATAGCTTGTCACGCTCTGTTAGGACACGGTGTCTGCATCTGAGCCATCAACACTACTCATCTTTGATGGAGCGATAGATGCCATATTCCCTGCTTACACTTCTAATGAGACCAATTAACAACTCAAGAAACAAACACACATGCAAATGAAGAGGACGTGATGCACGGAGGCGGAGGAAGAGATCCTCGCTCCTTCTCTTTGTGCTGTTAATTGGGCCTCTCTGAGTTAATTGAGCCGATGGAGTGAGATGATGCAAGCATGCAGCTCTAATCGTATAAACACATACACACACACACACACACACACACACACACACACACACACACACACACACACACACACACACACACACACACACACAGAGAGACTTACAGCAGAGGGCTTTCTGTAGCCGGCGGATCTTCATAGCTGTCCTGTATGCGGAGAAGCGCACATTGTTGAGGTCAGCTAAAGGGAAACAGAAGAGAAAAAGTGAACACAAAAGTTTCTAAGTCTGTTCGTTTTAATAGCATTTCATTAAATATCTCACAACAGCAAGTTTAATAAAAAAAGGTCTGGGGTTAATGAGTGTTGACAAGCATGTTCTCCCACCAGTTAAGGTTAACAAGTCAACAAGTTTTAAAGGTCATTTAACAGGTTGAACTGGGTTCTTGTTAGGAAAAGGTCAAAATGTGTTCGATACACTTTGTGTTTTCTGTCTGGTGCACGCACATTATACTTGACACAGACTGAAGATAATCTGTAAATGCTAATTTCAAAATCTCATACTAACAGGGTTTGTTGTGTTATAGCTATCAGTGCTTTGCTCTGCATGTAAACATATTTAATGAAAGTAGCACTAGCATCAAAATTAGACAACCTCATTTGACCCAAAAGCAAACCCCAAACTGAACGGCATCACATTTTGTTTGTGTCCTCTCTGTAAAACTCTGAATAGTTCCCCTTGGGTGTATTTGTGTGTGCGCATGTCTCAGGAGGTTTTCTGCCTTACAGAGACAGCAAACACAAACACACCTCCACCGACAGCAGGCCTCTGCAGACAGATGCTGTCCAGTATTTATTCAGCTGTGGATTTTGGTGTGACTTGAGCTGTCTCTGAAGGGTGATAAGACAGTCTCTGTGTGTGTGTGTGTGTGTGTGTGTGTGTGTGACGCTTACACAGAGAATGATAGAGCTCGGTCATCTTGGGATGGTCCCAGCACGTCGTCTGACTATGATGACTGCAGAAGAGAACAGAGAGGGACAATATGACTCTCCAGTCTCTACACACACAACTCACACCTTTTATTTTAAGCATAAAAAAGGTTTGGGGGTGAATGACTGCGCTGAACGAGAAGAGGAAGAAAAACAGTCGAGATAAAGGTCTAGAGCAGAAGTGGAGGGAGAGAAGTAGGAAGACGTGTCTCAAATCGCTTCTGACGGTATGTGTGTGTGGACTGGATTGGTTTGTGACCTGACAGACCCGTCCCGTCCACTGACCTCTCTCTCGCTCGGAGCCTGACACACGTGTAGAAACAGAGTAAGATTGTGAAACGACCAACAGCACAAATGAGTTTCAGGAAACTAATAGGATTTAGCCTGCCTGTAATTGGTCTGGTTCACTGGATCTAAATAATCATAATGATATTTCAACTCCCCGCTGACTATTTCCAACTCAATGGCTATAAAGGTAGGTGGGTGTTATTACAGACAGCTGATGAATCAGCAGAGAGGACAAGGTATTTCTTTTTATTTGAAGATTTCCATATTCTATTCAATATCTTTAGACCAGAATATCATAGGAACTGTTTCGACTTGGGCCAGTAAGCACCCAGCACACAGATCCTCCTAGCAATGTGTTTGCTAGTGTTCTTCAAGGGCCAGAACAACTCTTATCTTCTTCAGAAATCCTACTCACTTTCCAATCAATAATAATCAGCACCACCACTAATCTCACCAGCATAGGGCTGAACAGGTGTGGGTATTCCTGGAGGGACACTTTCCAGTAATTAAACATTACGACTCCCCCAATCTGGAATAAGTCACAGCTATTCTCTATACATGACACTTTTAAATATGAAACCTAACCTACAGTAGGTGCCGATTTGCTCAAATGGCAGATTCATTCAGAAACAAGGCAGGTAAGTGTCTTTTGTGAATGTGTTTCTGAATCATTGACTCACTTGATTTGTTCAAAAGTGCTCGGAGACACACAAAAGCTCTGCTTTGGCTTCGATTGGAACCATTTTCTTCAGCGAAACTGTGTCTAAAGTGTTAGTCACTTTATTTGATCTTTTACTAAACTACTGTATAAAATCAGTCACACTGCAATCATATATGGGACAATGAATCACAAACCAGTGTAGAGGGCAATTTTTTTTAAAATTGAGATTCATACATCATCTGAAAGATTAATGAATAAGATTTCCATTGATGTAAAGGAAAGGAATTTTTGGCTATTTCTACAAATATACCCTGTGCTGCTTAAGACTGCTTTGTGCTTCAGGGTCATATATTTGACATGTTTTTCTACTGTAGTATGCATCTATATGTTTCTAAGTCTCTCTTTCATTCATTTTTCAGTCATGTAGAATCAGCAATCTCTGACCTAGTTTGTTTGCTGGTTTCTATGGCGGAATATGTTGTGTTTTCTGTCAACTGGCAACCTGGGGTGGTGAATAATTTAGTATTGGGTAAATAGGCAGTGGGTAGGCCAAAACAAAAACAGACTTTCCGACACCTAACACACAATTTATAGCTGTAGGATTGTTTTTTTTTTCTTTTTTTTTCTTTAGAGAAACAAGTTTGGTAACACTATGTTTCCTAAATATCTGCAAACAACTGCATTAATGTTCGTTTTATGATTTAGTACAGTCAAAAATTGGACACAGAGTATAGCAATTGTATAATGCATGAGCAGAGCTAGATTGTGCATGGAAGTGAAATAAAGCTTGAAATCATGTCTACTGCAGATGTTAAAATTTATATATAAAATATTCCATTCTAAACCCAAAACTGATTACATTTCTTCAACTGAAGTCATATGGGTTATTTTTTTATGTGACCTTTACATGTTTCTTGGAGTTTCAAAGTCAGTCACCATTCACTTTCATTGTATCAACAGAGCATGTTACTTCTGAAATCTAAAAGTCACAGAAAGTTACACGTCTGGGATGGCATGGCATGACGATTTTCATATTGTCCCAAACTATCTCTTTAAGAATGAACCGAAATCTCAAGCTGAGTAGCGCCTGGAGTGGTTCTGGTCTTGAGGCAGATTTGAGCAAACACGACTATGTCTGACTGAGTTTCTGTTCAGCAGAGACAGACATGGCAGATCCTGAGGGATGCTGGGACAGAGGCTGTCAGCAGGTGTTGAGTGAATCTCATCACCTCATTTATGACTCATTCACATGTTGATAGAGGTCCTCTCCGCTCCGCTGCTATCGGAGGATGGCTCAAACCGTCTCAGCCAGACCCAACAAACGAATCGCTGCGGACAAGTGCAGCCTTAAATAGACCCTGATGGGCGTTCAGAGCTCAGCTTTACTGACGCATACAGGAAGCCAGGTGATGGCAGATGACCGTTCTATCACATAAACTGATTTTCAGCGGGATCAGTGAGGACTGTGGGCATCGGGGCTGTTTGGAGGTCTTTGCTTTGGGCCGTAATTTACCTGGTTACCGCATACCGGTGAAATAAACATCTATAGAAAGAAAACAGCTCTAAACATCATCTACAGTGAGATGCCTACACCAGTGATGAAATACCACATTTTTGTCTTATTCAACTAATCACATGATTTTCTAAAACGAATTATTAGATTAAGATATATTTGAAGTAGATTGATATTTTGTCTTCAGTAAATGTTTTATTAATGTGTGGCAATGCATTTGTGGATTGGTGATTTCACCGTAGTCAAGTATTACAGAAGAACCTTGGCATATCTTTCTGATGCAGTGAATGATTTTTTGTATATTTACATAGTATACATCAAAATACCATGGTACATCCACAGTACATTTTTAAGGCCGTGCATTCTTTACTTTCACTAGTAATATTTTGAAATATTATTATCATTTAAAAGAACTCTTTTCTATGTGAATATAATGCTGTGATCTCCAGTCTTCAGAAATCATTCTAACATGCTGCTTTGCCGCTCAAGAAATATTGCTGATTACTGTGAATATTGATATTTGTGTGTATGTAAAAACCATAAGAACCACTTTTTATTCAATATTTCAGGAGGAGAGAGAGTTTAAAAGAACCAAACTGATTCGGAACAGAACGCTTTTGAAGCACTGTTACTGTCATTTTGAGGAATTTAAAGTGTCCTTGCAAAAAAGAATGAAAAGCATTCATTTATTTTGCTAAAGAAAAAGAAACAGACTAACTCGCCCCAAACTCGGATTGAATGTTTTAAGCACTAAAACTATATTCATATAAACTACGCATAATGAAATAAAAAACAAACTAAATAACAGCTTGGTTACATTCTGCATCCCGAGCAGCAGGCAGAGGTTTACAGTACAGCATGTGAGAAGTGTTTCACTGAGAGCGCTGAGCTGCTTACAGGATTAGATACTGCTCTCTCATCTCTCACACACATAAACTCTCTCTCTCTGAAGTCCAGGGAGCGAGTGTCTGAACACACACTGATGAATAAACATGAACTCTACTCAACTCATTATATTCACAAAACAGTCTTTAGAATTACAGAAATATGCTTTTTGACAAAATACTTTGTAGATAAAATACATTTTCTTTCTTTTGCTCTCTCTCTCTCTTTTTTTTTTCTTTAAGCAAGTTTGACGTGTGAGACATCACCATCATCATTAGCTCCACTTGACATGCAATCTCATTCCAACCAACACACACACACACACACACACACACTTCATCCCTTTGATCTCTTCAATTAATGTTTGATTATTTGAGTCAGTGTAAATGTGTGTGTTTCGGTGGAGGAGAGCCAGTATTTCACTCTTGTGAGTCACAAGAATCTTGGCTTTGATAAAACAAAACAAAAAAGCCAAGCAAAACAAAACAGCAGACGAATAGATGACATATTACATAATTGTGTCTACATAATAAAACAAACTATATATAAATGGATATAAAATATATCATATTCAATGTCATTTAAATGTTAAATCATTCTATTAAGCAAACACACATAATAGGAAACAATTACAATAATTGTATAATTATTAAAAATAATGTATTACATAATCATCATTACAAACAGGTTTCAAGGTATAAGGTGCATTCAATACAAATCAGTTTTTCTTCTAACATATACAGATTTAAATGCATGTACTATTTAAATTATTATTTTAATATAATCTATTATTGAACACTATTCAAATAATAAACCAATAATTGAATGGTTTAATGCATTAAGCAGAATAATGTTCTACTGTTCATTAATCAAACAAATAAAAACTGTGAGACATGGACAGTACTTAAATGATCAAAGGAGATCTGAAACCAGGTTTAAGGTCAGGAACAGTGTGAACGCAAAGGGAACTGGTTCATTCTTCACTTTTTGGATCCACTAAAAGGGACTTCATTAAAGATCACCCAAGTGCAAAAACACCTTATTTGTGGCTGTGTCTTTGTTTGACAGATAAATCAGACTGTCATGGCCAACAAGCTCCTGCGCATCACCCTCCACACTGATCTCTGACTTCAGACGGCCGGGGGCTTTCCCTCACAATTACCAGGGCACCGAGAGCAAGTGACTTTTAATTAGGAAGACCAATACGCTTTGCTAATTGCCGCTGCCTCAGAACAGCAAGATCAATGAGCCGAGAGGACGCATTGTGCGGAGAAGCAAAAGTTTGTTCTGGAGATCAGCTCTAGATGTAAGAGCACAAGAGAGCTTCGAGCTGCCTCGCACAAGGGCTTCTGCAAATGTAAAAGCAATTTCCTCTGGAAATGAGCAAGAAAGCGTCTCTGCTGTATTCATATATGCAGGGCCATATGGGGACTGTCAGAGAGCGACACGCGGAAGAGAAGTTCAGCTACCGGGCATTCATCACAACACACCTGCTGCCTTGAACACACACGCCTGCTTCTGTCTGTTTCTGCTTTTACAGGTCCCTTTCATCTCCTTTTCTCAACTACAAAACTCCAGGGTTAATACATAACGCGCTGCTGATCTGGGAACAATCTGTTCGGCACAATTCAAACATCACAGTTGAGCGAAGAACAACAGCAGTAAACCATGCATTTTAATGGACATGGTGAATTTTCATAAAGGCTATTACATTTTTTTTTTTTTCCTACAGGTCACTATTTTTTATTTTCATTTTAATTCACATTTAATTTATCCTCCTCCATGTCTGGCTGATTTCCAAGCCGGCTCATAGTCAGGATGCTAGTGTAAGCAACAGTCCTTCTCTCTCGGGGCTCGACGGGCACTTAGCTGAAGGCACAATGTATTCGGGCAGAGGAGCTGAAACTGAGAGAATTGTCTGTAGAGACGTTGTAAGATCATGCTTGAATTTCCTGAATAAATCCTGCTTGCCATGGCAGCTTGGATTTGACAGTTTTTGCATGATAACTGTGATTTAGAATACAGAACCTGATCTATGATCCTAGATCATAAGTTTTCACCCCCCATGACGTTATTTCGATATTGATTCTTAAAAGCCATGAATCGAGCTTTTTTTCTTTATTTAACACAAGATCTGATTAATCTTATCATTAGTCTTCTCCCCTAAATATCACCCTCTTACTTACATTGTGTGATATTACAACAGAAAGCCTGCAATGCAATTTCCGTACTGAAAGGCGGTTGGCACAAAGCACGGTTGCGTTAACACATGCACACTAAAGCGCGGATGACGCTCGCAGTGTTTTCCCAAATACATCGTCATGTATTCGTGTGTTCATACTGTATATGACGATATGAACATATCTCTGCATCTGCACTTGATTAGCATTTTACCATTTTATTGGAGAAAACTACCGCCACATCACATACACAGTAGCTGTTCTTTACGGTAAAAATGTTTTATCAATTCACTACTAGGGCTGCACGATTAATCATATCGCAATCGCGATGTCAGCCTATGCGATTACATTACAGCAAATGTTGCCATTATATTAAATAAACAAATGCATTCATTCTTGCGTTCACACCAGACGCGAATGAAGCGGTGATTTACAGTACATGTTATGTCAACGCAATTAAACGTCCTGCAGCGCGATTCGCGCAAATTCATCTGTGTGTGCATTTTCCTTGATAACAAGCAAGTTGAGTCCAACCACTTGTTAATTGTAAAAAGCCGCAATTTTGACCTTAATAATCACAATGTGACATTTTCCCCAAATCGTGCAGCCCTAATGCTTACTATTAATTTTCTTTTAGAAATAACAGCATTACACTGTGTCTTAACTACATGTGACACGTGATAAAAAGGTATCCTGTTAATCAGAGGTTCTGTCCTAACCAGCCGCGACGGTGACACAAAAAATGTTTAAATTAGTAATGGCTTCCATTCCCATGATGCCGCGGCTGGAACAACAGCATACAAACTATACGACAGTGGATAATCTCAGGTGATTATGTGCTTTATTCAAAGTTTAACATGTCCAATATGAGTTTAAATATCATATTATTTGATATCCATTTTGTTGCGAGTGCACTGCGTTTTAAGAGAGAGCCCGCCCACACGCTTCTGATTGGCTATTTAATATTTCTGATATTTGATTGATTTGTCGCGTCACAGTGTTGTGTCACATGTAGTGTGGACACCCAAATTGCTTGTCGCTGGAATCTTGTCGCATCGCATGTAGTTAGGACACCGTATTAGCAATAAAACTATACTCAATGAATGCCATTTAAAAAAAATCAAGACTCGAGAGCTTGCAAATAGGAATTGAAATAAATCAAATGGTGACACCTGAACAGATACTCAGCCTTACTGAAACATGTACTCTATACAGTATATTGTGGTTTCCACAAAAATATGAAGCAGAACAACATTGACAATAATTGGAAATGTTTTTTGAGCAGCAAATGAATATATGAATGATTTCTGAAGGATCACGTGACACTGAAGACTAATTTCAAATTCAACTTTGACCACAGGAATAAATTAAATTTTAGAATATATTCCCAAAGAAAAAAGTTCATTTAAATTGTACAATATTTCTCAAGTTTGACAGTTTTTATTCAATAAATACAGCCTCAGAGACTCTAAAAAAACAACAATCTGATCCTAAAATTGAGGTCGAAAATGGCAAAATAAATTTGCAATGTTGTCTCTACGAGCCATACATCAGCTCAGTCCACCAGTTCAGCCAAACTCTGAAACATTTCGCTAGACTGTTTTTGAGTTAAAAAGTGGATTTCACACCATCCGAACGCTGGTGTCAAAACGACTCTGTTCTGCTACGACAGCTCTGAAGTGAAAGCACCCTTAGAGATATCAGTCCACATGGAAACAGATGTGCAGCTATGTCTGAGGGAGCACTTACTTGATGTAGTAGGGCACTTTATTCTGGGACACTGCTCTCTGCCAAGGCAACTGCACCGAAGCTGCGGACACATAATAAAAGATTGATTAGAGCGGAGATCAGGGGTCTGATCACGACTCTGTTGGTAAATGAAGCATTAATTAAGAACATCTCCCTCATATCAGCGCACTCTGGCTCTTTTAATTTCTCCAGACACTAAAGTATCGTTCCTGAGCTTCACACTGGATGATACTGTATATACGGCAGAACTGCTCTCTCAGCAGTATTTACTGTATGCAACACTGCTTTCACAGCGAATGCCATGGGATTCAGGATGTTACAACTTCAAAGGCTCCAAAAAAACTCTAAAGTTCTGAGTGATGGTCTTAAGTAAAGAGCTTTCCGCATGTCTCATGTCAGCATTACACAAAACACTGAACTGTATGACTCTTAGAAGAGTAACTTACAGCACATGGATCGATAGGAAAGGAAAGGAGGCAGGTAACACAAGGTTAAATTTTTTAAATAAATAAACTCTAAACCCATTTACTGTCAGCATTTTGGAAAATAAGTCTAAGGTGAGAGAGAAAATTGTTTTATGTACTGTCAATGTTGCATCTTATTTAATACAAAGCAATTGGCACATTTTCATGGCCAATAAAGGAAACATTAAAACTGATAAAATAAAATGTGGGTGTGTGTGTGTGTGTGTTAATGACTGCTCTTGACAACCCATTGAAACAGAAAATAGTGGACAATTAACCTCTGAATTATTAAACACAAAAGCGTTCCCAGTGTTAAAGTGTATATGTGTGTGTGCTGAGGTGTCTGATTTTCCACTGTATCTGACACTGGCTGATTATTTTTTCATGGCCGACATTTACTGTTTGTGTACCAAAGTAAAGCAAAGTAAAGTGTGCCAATTAAAATCAAATTAGTTTAAATTATTTTTGTCCCCTCAATGGCAAATCTCTGTGAATACAGCACTGATGCTATTAACACTCCACAAAAGCAATTACATCCCTGAATATTACATGAACATTAAATATTTAAAGTAGAGACTACTCTCTACTTTAGACAAAAAACAACAATTAATAAGAAATGCAAGGCATTTTTTTACTGGTTTTCATATCTTCAAGATGAAATAAAGTAACATCAGACCTTTCATCAACAAGTTTGAAGATTAAAGAATCAATTACGTCAAACCTTTGCTTATGACTCTGATTAAATACTAAGCATGTATACTAGTATAAGCATCTGAAAACAGTGTTAATAGTGTGTTATGTTTTAGATGCTGTCATGCTGGTTTTCCCATGACAGCATCTGGATCTTAATTACAAGAGTTTAAATGTTTAACCAGCCAGACTTCATTAGTTAACCGATTTCACTAGCTGCTTATGTACTTTAGGTCCACCAAACCACTGAGAACTCATTCTGGGCTAAGCTGTTTTTTTCAGAAGGGCTTGTAATAGTAAAGTGTGCCTTAGTAAACACCACTAACTCAGCCCGGTGAAATAAAGCTGACATGACAGTGTGAATTTATTCATGTGTTTAGACTCACTGGATAAGAAGTGTTGAGAGGAGGGTCCAAAATCCCTGTGTGCTTCCTGTAAGAGCTTCAACCTGTCCTCTACAGCCGCCTGGAGAGAGATAGTGATGGCGAGAGAGAAAGTTAGGTGGGCTGGTAAATGGAATATGACAAACAAGCTGAAAAAAACCCCCAAACGCATCCACACAGTCACAGCAAGGCACAAATCTCCGTGTATGAAAGACAGTAATGAACAAAAACGCTCAGACTTAGTCTTTCCACATGTCAGTGAGTGTGCTAAACAGATCTTGAGGAAAACTGATACAGTCTCACCACAGCTCATGCATTAACACAAGACTTTGAGAACAACATAGATCTTGACACACACACAGACTGCACTAATGACACAAGGATTTATTAGATTATTTATTAGATTTATTAGGATTTGTTAGTATCATTTATTAGAAAAGTGGATGCAAACAAGAAGGAAAGGAAAGGAAAGGAAAGGAGAAAAATGGAAAAGGAAATGAAAGGAAAGGAGAAAAATGGAAAAGGAAAGGAAAGGACAATGGGATCTGAAAGGAAAGTAACAGAAGGGAAAAGGAAAAAAATGGAAAAGTAAATGAAAGGAAAGGCAAGCAGAAAAAATGGAAAAGGAAAGGAAAGGAAGAGAGGGGAAAGGGAAAAAAAATGGAAAAGGAAAGGAAAATGGGATCTGAAAGGAAAGGAAAGGAAAGGAGATAAAATGGAAAAGGAAAGGAAAGGAAAGGAAGGAAAAGGGGAAAAAAAATGGAAAAGGAAAGGAAAGTAAAATGGGATCTGAAAGGAAATGAAAGGAAAGGAAAATGGGATCTGAAAGGAAAGGAAAGGAAGGGAAAGGGAAAAAAATGGAAAAGGAAAATGGGATCGGAAAGGAAAGGAAAGGAAAGGAAAGGAAAGGAAAGGAAAGGAAAAGAAAGGAAAGGAAAATGGGATCTGAAAGGAAAGGGGGAAAAATGGAAAAGGAAAGGAAAGGAAAGGAAAAGGAAAGCAAAGGAAAGGAAAGGGGAAAAAATGGGAAAGGAAAGGAAATGGAAATGGGATCTGAAAGGAAAGGAAAGGAAAGGAAATGAAGGGAAAGGGTAAAAATGGAAAAGGAAAGGAAAGGAGAATGGGATCTGAAAGGAAAGTAACAGAAGGGAAAAGGAAAAAAATGGAAAAGTAAATGAAAGGAAAGGCAAGCAGAAAAAATGGAAAAGGAAAGGAAAGGAAGAGAGGGGAAAGGGAAAAAAAATGGAAAAGGAAAGGAAAATGGGATCTGAAAGGAAAGGAAAGGAAAGGAGATAAAATGGAAAAGGAAAGGAAAGGAAAGGAAGGAAAAGGGGAAAAAAAATGGAAAAGGAAAGGAAAGTAAAATGGGATCTGAAAGGAAATGAAAGGAAAGGAAAATGGGATCTGAAAGGAAAGGAAAGGAAGGGAAAGGGAAAAAAATGGAAAAGGAAAGGAAAGGAAAATGGGATCTGAAAGGAAAGGAAAGGAAAGGAAAGGAAAGGAAAGGAAAGGAAAGGAAAATGGGATCTGAAAGGAAAGGGGGAAAAAATGGAAAAGGAAAGGAAAACAATGGGATCCAAAAGGAAAGGAAAGGAAAGGAAAGGAAAGGAAATGGGACATGTATGAAATGAACAAGAGGAGGAAGAATTAGGAATGGAAAAAGAAAAGGAGAGGAGTACGAGAAAAGGAAAGGAAATGAAATGAAAGGAAAGCAAAGAATGGGGTAATTAAAAAAAGAAGGGAAAAGAAGGAGAAAATGACACTGCAGAGCACCTGTATGAATAGAACAGGAAGCAGAAAGCAAAAGGGAAGGAATAAACAACAGGAAAATGAAAAGTAATGTGAAAAAAGGGAAAGGCAAAATAAGAGGCGAAGGACCTGCAGTAGTTTCCAGCGCATGTTGAGGTTGTCTAACTGACGGCTGGTAGTGGAGGACAGCTGGACGTCCAGCGGGGTCAGCTGACCTGCCAGATCATTTACAGCTCTGACTTCCTGCTTCAGAGGAGCCATCTCATCACGGAACGCCTGAAACACACACACAGAAATAAATCACATTAACCATCTTTATCTCTGCATATCGCCCAAACACAAATTTAAATAAATCATCAGCCGGAGCTTTTGGCAGTGACTCATAGCATGTGTGAGAGGAGCGTCATCGCGGGATAAAACTATAAAAATAGCTTCAGGCAGGAAAATGATTAACTAGAATAATCCTTAAAGGAATAGTTCACACAAAAATGGAAATTCTGTCACTATTTTCCCTCCTTTGTGTTATTCAAAACCCAAAGGATTATGTTTCTTCCATGGAATACCTTACGATCCAGATTTTAAACCAAATGTTCACATACAGTAGCTGTGGTTCATACAACGGTAGTCAAAATGACCAGGGCCAAAAGCCAATTTATTTTGTTATCTTTTATGCACCTTTTTGTCATTTTTGCACTTTTGCACAGCCTCCATTTCCTAGCAGTGAAAAGCTTAGTGATTACTATCTTCTTATATGCTCCGCAGAGGAAAGTAAGTCAAACAGGATTGCAACTAAATCACGAGTGAACGATGACATTACTGGTAAGTTATCACAATGAGTCATCTTTTTGAGCTTTAATAATCCGTGATGAATTGTCTGAACTTTCATACCGGCAAGAACGGTAACGTACCGTTGTTTTCTCGATGTGATCCTGTAGGGAATCTATGAGTAGGTCGCCCACGGGTTGCCACCCTGCTTTGAGCTCCTCGGCCTGGGCTAGACGCAGGTCCAGTTGGTCCATGGAGCTCTGAAGATCCTGGAGTTTATCCAGAGTTCTGTCCACCTGCTCTTGCCAGGTTCCCACGTGTCCCATCAGCCTCTCCCAGCGCTCGCCCACCTCTGCTGTCTGCTTACGAATGGCTTTAGCCACCCGCTGGGCCTTCTCCTCCGGGGTCAGCTCTGCCAAAAACAGCAGACGCAAAACCAATTAAATTACATCTGCACTTCAGTTGACCTCAATTAAGTTCATTTTGGAAGGTTTTGTAGCAAAAAGTAAATTCAGCCGGCAATATGAGACTCTAATTCTGGAATGGTTTCTATTTCTGGAATGTGTTGGGGAACAAAAAATATACAAACTATGTTCTTTATCACACCTGGCTCACTTAGAACACTTATTTCATAACCTGCCATGTTTTCTCCATCAGTCTGGTTAAATCCATTACACACATACAAAATAGCATTTGCTTTGGATGCACACCAAAACAATCAATCAGTCCAAACTGCCTAAACAATGTGTTCTCTACCTGATTGGAAACAAACTCTGGAACGGTTTATTTGTGGCCAGAGCAAAGCAATCCCAAAAGACATAGTTGAAAACTATGATTAGTGAAAGCAGGAATTAAGGTTTTTAAGCGTCTGTATGTGTGTAGATGGTCTGCATCTTGATAGATGACCACCATGAACAAGATCCTGGAACATAAACTCTGACTAATGAGAGGACGGGATAACACATGTGACTCATAAACACCTTTTGGAAATCATTGAACAGCTGTCTTTTGAAAGCACACCTAAACAAGGAGAAAATTAAACATTTAGTTTAAGACCTTGTTTTGAAAGCAACCAACAGATTCTTGGCTCTTGTGATGCACTCAAACTCACGTCAAGTAGCCTTATTGACAAGTTTGTCTAAGTAAGGGCAACCCTCGCAAGATACAATCGCTTCAATGACCTGTACATGGTGATACCATTTCTATTGTAGCAGAAATACACAACAAAGTTGAGTTACTCATCACAACTGTATTAAAAAGTACATACTGTATATTAAAAAAAAGCAGTCTGAAGAATTTTTGATACACAGTAAAACTGAAAAGTAGCCAAAAGGATTGTATTTACTCCAATACTTTATACTAGGGGTGGGCAATATGACCAAAATCTTTTTACACACACTGCAATTTTGATTGATTTTATCGCATCTCACAGCCAGACAGACTACTTGTTGATTGGATCATATCATGTAAGATAAAGCGGCATAATATTACTGCAAACTGTCAGCAATATCCTGTGAATTTGGGATATGCCTACTGTACTATCCCCTAAATGCTGCCAACGTGAAGCGAACTAGGTTTTAGAACAGACTAATATCAACCACATCTCGCATTTATCAATACGACCACAACTTGACTTTCCCCGTTCAGAAGATACGCTCAGTGCACGGTCATTTAAGAAAGTGTTTACTAATGAGCCACTCAACTAATGAGCTAAATAGAGAGAGGTTTACAGACGACAGGAGGCAGATGTTTGGGCAATTTAGAAAGAGCCCAGGGCATGTCTACAGGCAGGGCTACAGCATTAACATCTGCTCTTTCATTCGACTTCCAGGCTTTTAAAGGACGTGAGAAGACACTGTAGCTAATGTCACCGTCACAAACGGCAGGACTGATTTCTCCATTCGCCCCAAACGCTCACCTCTATCTTTCATCTTTATATTTCTGTTTCAGCCGAGCGAGAATCAATTTACAATTCAAATGCGTTCAAGCGTTTCTGGAAAGGTTTGAAATTCAATTAAGATCCAGGGGTTGAATGGAAATGAAAGTGACGGTGTGGCAGCGGCTTGTTTATGCTCATTTGATGACGAGCGCTGGAACAGATTGCTTTACATTTGAAAACATACAGTTCAATTTGGACAACATGCATTTGCGTGAACATTGGTCGTGTATGATTTTATCAGGGTAAGCTGCTCCCGCTGTGTGTTTGCACGGGGCGAGAGCGCACGCGGGCTGGTTATCGGTTCAGATAGCTGAGCTCTGCGCTTTGATCGTGGGGATAAGAGAAAACGGAAGTGCAGAGATCGCCCGAGGACTGAATGGAGGCACGCGAGATTGCTCTAGGTGTTCAGAGAGAGATGTGTGGAGAGCGATCGGAAAACACTGGCCTTCTGAACCCAGCTGACTTCAATAGAAGTAAATGGGAAAGTGTGCATTTGTGCTGAGAACAGAAAAAATAGAAACTGTCATTTAGTTCTACAAGATTATATATATATATAAATTATATTTAGTACGATATAATAATTTAACATAGCAGCAATTGTTTGAAACTTATTTCTGCCACTGAATATAAAAATGAAGCAAGGTAATAGTGAGTTTACGATTTTATTCGCAATTTAGTTTTAATATTTTTATTATGATAAATATTTATCATATATTTGATAATTTGATAATGCTGCCAGGCACCAAAAAGAGCACTCTCCTCTGCATATCTTGGCATTTTGAAAGGCTGGATTATATGGAAGTGTTTCCTTTATCAAGAAGATATTTTGAAGATTGCTTCAATACATGCAATTACAGACAATAGTCAAAAAACACATACAAAAATAAATAAATAAATAAATCAACTAACCTGAGTTCTATAAGAACGTCAAGTCTAAATGACTAATACTGGCTACTCTCCTCAAGAAGCCTTAGCAAACACTTTCTGCTCTAGATGACTTTGGTGTTTTCTGAAAGACAGAAACACTGAGCTTCATGACGTTGAAAAGTGGAAATAGCCTGCAGTCTCTGATCTGCCAATTAACCCGGTTTCACTGGGCATTCACACACGCCTGCTGAGATGCATGCGCATGCGTACACACACTCACACACACACACGCAGCTCTCTTTCTATCCGATAAGTGGTATCTGACGTTTGTCCTAAATTAGCTTTTCAAGCGGGTCCCAGCGGAAGTGTCCAGAGAGCGCTGGAACTTTCCAGACATCAGATACTGCAGTTAACAGCGTGTTGACAGGAGGTGTCCGACTTATCAGAGAGTCACTTACATCAAAGAGCATCCCTTAGAGAGTGTCCAAATAAACTCCGCTGGCCTGCGGTGTGTGTGTGATGTCTCATATTGGCCTAAGTTTCTGAAGTATTTCCGATGTGTAGGTGTTTTTACGTGCAGAATGTTTACGGTAAAAGTTACTCTTTCCTTGCTTCACAAAGCACGTGACTTTACAAGCAGTGTTAAGCGGTAAACATAACGTGAGTTATGTAATCAGATTACTTTTTTAAGTAACTAGTAAAGAAACACATTACTTTTCAATTTACAAGGCAGCATCTGAGTTACTTTTTTCAGATAAGTACAAGTTGCTTTGCTCTCATTCTGACCCTGGACCACAAAACCAGTCACGGGGTCAATTTTTTGATATTGAGATTTATGTATCATCTAAATGATGAAAATTATGCTTTCCATTAATGTTTTGTAAGGTTTGTTAGGATAGGACAATATAAGAAAATCTGTAATCTGAGGGAATATTGAGAAAATCACCTTTGATGTTGTGCAAACTAAATTCTTAAGCGAATGAAGCATCAAGCGCGAGTGATTTACATGTTAAGTCAATGCAAAGATGCGAATAGACATCCTGCGGCGCGAATCGCGCGAATTAAGCGGCGTGAATAGTGCAATTCGCGCGAATAGCGCGTTCGACTCGTGATTCTCGTGAAATGCTCAAGTTGAAAAATGCCTATGAGATGTACCCAAAACAAATTTTACCTCCTGTTTAACCACTACAGAGACCTCAGGAGGCAGCGGCAAGTGTCAGAATTACTAG
>JAUMHQ010000089.1:1974683-1986589 GCA_032361165.1 Enteromius paludinosus | reverse complement strand
AAGGAAAGGAAAGGAAAGGAAAGGAAAGGAAAGGAAAGGAAAGGAAAGGAAAGGAAAGGAAAGGAAAGGAAAGGAATGGAATGGAATGGAATGGAATGGAATGGAATGGAATGGAAAGGAAAGGAAAGGAATAAGAAGCAAGTACAGAAGACATGATAATAATACATAAAAGACGACTACAAAAGAGAGGAGACAAATGAAAATAGCAAATACGAGACATGACCCATGAGCAGACCTTCAGGATGATGAAAGAGGTGCTGTCTAGATGGACAGAGCTTTGAAACAAATGAGTGCGATAAGGAAAGCTATCATTCCTTCATGTCATGCCTCGACTACCACCCCAGAGCGAGGGATTGCACAGAAAGAAAGAGACAAATGGAAATCTGTGCCTTTGTTCATGAGTGTGGGACATATCGATCAGAAGAGCAGCACGTATGCATATGAAGATGTGTGTGACAGGCCCTTATTGATCAGGAGCAGACAGAATTACACTCAAAGATGGAGAGATAGAGAAATTAAACAAGTGATTCCCATCAACGTGCCCACCAGACCATACTGAGGCCAGACATTGGGGAGAAGGAAACAACATGAGAGGGAGAAGGAGAAGAGAGAGACTCGGGGAGAGTAGAGGATCATGTAAGGAAAGAGAAGAGGGGAAAATAAGGGGAAAGAGGGAGAAAAGACAAGAAGAGAAACTAAAACAACAAACTACAGGAGAAACATGATGAAGACAAGGAGAGAAGACTAGAGGAGAGACAAGAGGAGGCAGAAACTGAGTGAAAATGACAGGAACAAGGATCTGAGAGGACATGACAGGTGGGACGAGTAAAGACATGGGGAAAGAAAAGGAGAAAAAGAAGAAGAGTAGAGATGAGAGGAGCCTTTCAGCCAGCCAATAGCCAGACAACTTTGACCAAGGACAGACGATATATCACCCAATGTCGGAACAGATTTATGAGCGCGCCCACACATCTCTTTCCTAAAATGTGGCAAATTTTGATGATCCGACTCATAAATGCAGATTAAACTTGATCTCACTCTGGCACAGGGTACAATCTACAACCACACACACACACACACAAATATAGCACTTCCACTCAGGCTCTCAGTAATGGACTTCAGTGCAAATGTGCTTTAAGTGAGGGGCGTAGCAGCCGTGACTCACAATGTGTGTGTGCGCACTGGAGAGAACGAGAGATGAGTTAGCGCGAAAGAGGCCAGTGTGTGTTTGCCAGAGTCTGTATGTGGGTTTGTGTGTAACGTGACAGACTGCTAATGTACCATTATCTTAAAACCTCTGAATCAGCACACGGTTGCAATAAGTCTCTGAACTCTGAGCCCGGTCCAGGGTTATCGTGCCTCTGGAAAACAGAGATGGGCTAAACTGTACCTGCTTGGAAGGGTGAGAGTGTTGCTGTTACACAACATTAGTTTTTAACTTGTTTTCTGAGCTGTTTGCAAGAGGCTTTTCTTATGCATTAAATAGAAACAGAACAAATATATTTGTGGTACTACTGCACCCCTAATCTACTGTAGTTCAACCACCTAGAAAAGCACTTCCTCCATCACTTGATGATTTACATCAATTCAAACTCCTTAGAAAACGTGTCAAGTACTTTAACAAAAGCCTTGCCTTTCTAAATGTTTGCCTGTTATTGCAGTGGTTCCCAACCATGTTCCTAGAACCTTTCCCCCAACACTGCACATTTTTGCACGTTTGGAAGAGGATTTTCTTATAACCACCAAGCAACCCTCACAACGTCCGCAGATTAGTCAGATAAATGAAAAGTCCAGGGGAATTGTGCAGGGGAAAATTTGTACCAATAATTAACAACAGAGATTAATCAATCAGTTTATCTCAAGGCTGTCCAATCCTGCTCCTGGGCGACCAATGTCCTGCAGAGTTTAGCTTTAGTCCTTGATTATATAGTGTTTTTAATTAGGGTTGGAGCTAAACTCTGCAGGACAGTGGGCCTCCAGGAGCAGATTTGGTTAAACTAAATAAACACTTCCACCTCAAAAGGAACACGCCACTTTTTCCGACAATAGGATAATTGTCCAACTTCCCAAGAGTTACACAATTAGGTTTCGCAGTTTTTGAATCCATTAGGCTGATCTCCAGGTGTGGTGGTAACACTTTTAACTGCAGCTTCGCATAGATCATTGAATCTGATTAGACCGTTAACATCATGCTCAAAAATGACCAAAGGGACTGGGGGCTATTTTCAGGTGCTGTGTAACATCATTGCGCCTGCTGAAGCTATGGTAGATCAGTTAAGTTCCTTGATTATTGCACCTGAATGTGAGTATAGCTCCTGGAGAATCACAACCTTTCATTTTATATCGCTCTTAGTACACAATGTAAAAAAGAAGAGTCACGTTTTAAATAGGAAAAGCATTGAAACTCTTTGGTCATTTTTGAGCGAGATTGCTTCTGGTCTAATCGGATTCAATGATCTATGCTAAGCTATGCTAAAAGTGCTACCGCCAGACCCAGAGATCGGCTGAATGGATTCAAAAACGGTAAAACTCAACTGTTTAACTCTAGACCAGTTGGAAAATCGACCTATTATTTCAAAAGAAGTGGCGTGCTTCTTTAAGAAAATGATTTCTGGCTGTTGTTCACTCAACCTAGAAAATACTAGAAACCTAGGGGTGTAACAGTACAAGCATTTGTGCCAAACACTTCTGCAGGAGTCTTTCAGTTCGGCATGCATGTGCAAGGAACAAATACAGTGTTGCTTTTATGCATTACTTAATTTGAAAGTGCCCCCTCTAGGATAGGATACTATTGTTTGCTGATATACTTTGGTGCTGTGAAAGTATTTGATATATGCATAACGAGTTTAGCTGTCCTAAAAATAAGACTCATTTTAAATGAACTTGTGCCTACAGTAAAGAATATTCAGATCAATACTTTTTGTGCACGATTGCACCAACACCATTTACAATGGTTCATTTACCTTGAAGAGTTGCCTACCATATCACGACACCTTAGATAGCTAGTTCATTTTTAATTGAAACACTTTGCACTTTAACAAAAGCCTCTATTTCTAAAGACTTTCACTTTTAAGTCAGTAGTTCCCAACCATGTTCCTAGAGCCACTCTCAACACTTTTTGCATGTCTCCTCTGGTGTCTCTACTAATGACTTGAATTATGTGCATTTGGTTAAGTGTGTTTCAAAGTGCCTCCAGATATGTGGTTGGACAATGTTGTCACACATTGAACGACTTATTGAGTTACAAATAGTTAATCAACATAACATAATGAGATTATTAGTAATACCCCACGTTTATTTAAGAGAGGTTGCTCAAACACAGAACCGTTCTGCCACTGGATGCCACTCAGACACAGAAAGAAAAGCATGAAGGAATTTTTAAATGAATCATCTGGAGCCAGATGTGGAATTGCCAGACACAGAAGTGAGGCTCATTCTGAACCGTACGAATTCATCACACTCACACATATGGAGGTGGTGCAGGAGAGCAAGTCTTTGGAGGCTCGAATGATCTCCAAAAGATGGATGCCTCCCAGGAGAGAGTAATGGAGCGCAGAATGACTGATGCCATCCCAAGGGTGCAGAGCCAGCAGTGCCGCCCAGGGATGCTTAAACGATCACCGCGCCGCCTCCATCTGGCCTAGGGCTGCTTAATCGACTGAGGACTACCTTATGTTTCTCAGGATAGAGTTGGTGCTCACGAAGTGTGTACGTTTCGTCTGACAGATTTCACATATGGGACTTACGAACCGATGAGTAATTTTTGGAATTTAGAGTTAATTATTGATAATTAAGTGAATTGAAAAATCACACGCGATGCAAAACAAAACAACGGTGTGCAAGCCTGCAAAAAGAGCACAACTGCAGAGTTATAACAGCCAGTGAAAATGTCAAATATGGGGAAGCGTTCAGAAGTTTAATAGCCACAGACAAAAAGGCTTAGCAGTCTTTATTTTTCAACAACAACAACAACAAACCAGAAGTCAACGAGAAATCTGACTGAAACAAAACAAATCATCAGACACCTAAAGTTTTCCACCTTTCTCCATTTTTCCTTGATTGGGACACTTTATCTCACAAATCCAGGGAGTTCTTGTTCTAAATGTATGGTATATCGCTTTGGATAACAGCATCTGTTAAATAACTGCTTTTCTGCATGATGCATAGCTTAATCTAACTTAACTCTTCATGTAGGTTTTAAACTCACCTCTTCATGTTCCTTTTAATGCTTTCCCTCTCTTGAAACTCTATGAAGATTTGTTTGCTCTGCTGAAGTTAGCTGTATTATGTGACATATTCCACTACTCACAAATCAAAACTCTGCTCCCAGTACACCCAGACCACTTACTGAAAACGTACAACCTGTCCAACCAGACAGACATGCTGTGATGATTTCAGTAACAAGCTATTTAGCTCTCCACAGTGAAAGTGAAAAATCACACACAACGTCAGAACATCAATCGGTGCGTGTTTGATGCAGCAGGATTTTTAAGCAGATCCACAGAAACAATACAGAAAATGTCCTATGACTCATGGCAACAATGGGTGGTTAGGAGAAAACTCTTGGACGGGATTAAAATCACCAAGTACATCTGTGAAACAAAACATTCTCTAACGACCCCCTGTAAAACTAGTCCCGTCCCAAAAGGGCTTTACTTTTAGTCATTATTTAGGTAGCTCACATATCCTGAATGCCTTCGGCAGAATTCAAATGAGCCATTTTAATCTGGATTTGTCTAGATTAATAAAATAAATCTATGCCCACCCCTAATTTATATATAACTGCACACATTTGCATTAACACATAATCAGCGTTTAGCAGCTGGACCAGCCCCGATTGAATGACACGGTGAACTATGTCCGTCTATTGTGATTGATAGTACATTTTTGGGAGTCTTTAAAGAAACTGTGACAAAAGCAGCCTGTTTAATTGTTTTTATTTAAAAGCTCAGAATGAGGGTGAAAATGTAGACTTACTGAACTGCAATCATGAATAAAAAAATACCAAACCCAAGTGCTGAATATGACTCACTTCAGAGGCGCAAACTCCGTAATCTTACAATAACAGAGACCCGGTCTCACTTTCACACACACAACACTACCACGTGCTGCTGTCTCTTTAATAAACACACACACACACACACACACACAAAGATCAACTCGCTATTGTTTGAAAAGCTCTCCATCTCTCCGCAGCACCGTGTGTTGTGTGTGTAAATCCTGTGAGGATTTCAGCTAAACACTGAATATCAGAACAGCTGTTGCTTTCTCTAATCTCTATCACACACACACTCAAGGGATGATTGCTGACAGCTCACGCTGACAGCAGCTAAACATAGCTTCACTCATACACAATATTACCAACAGGAATCCTCGAACATCTCTTATACTTCACATCGGATTCATTTCCTTTAAATGTCCCTTCCTCTCTCATGTGGTTTGGACCGATTTTTTTGTCATCTCATAGAAAACAGCTGGAAACTACATGCATGCTTTTAAAAGATGTCACTTCCAAATTCATCAAGGATTATTAAATCAATGCCATTCAAATGCTCATATCAGTCATGCACTGATTGGGTTTGTATGAGTTACCGATATTGCCATTCGGTATAAAGAACACAGCTAAAAATTACTGAAAACTTGAGCTGTTTTTAATCCACTAAAAGACTTCATCAAACTATGAAATAAAAATAGCAGCAAAAATAGATTATGGTAAAGGATTTCACCGGGAGTAAAAACTAGAACTTCAACAGAACTCAAGATAAACTCCAACTACGGTGCAAAGTCCAACTACGGATCGGATGAAAGCATGCGTGCACGAGACACTGACCTTGCACAGTTTCTGGTAACGCGGTGAGGATATCGCCATTCTCTGGAGCCGGTGCAAGAAGACCACCACTTTCTGCAGAGACGTCCGAACTACAGCCATCATCTTAACTCTGCCAGCACACAACTGCCAGCGTCTGAGAGCACGCATCCTCACCGCCACACACACACACACTCACGCACGCTCACATATCCCCCACCACCAACCGAGCGAAATGTGACGAGCTCTGACAAACGTGTCCCGCACACACTCGCGCACACCGAAGCGCGTCAGGACTGAGACGCAACGAGTGCTCGCTCCTCTCCAGTGATAAACAAGAGTCTTAACACTGAACGACAAAAAAAAAGACAATGAACGATGGAGAGAAAGATGCTGTGAGAGAGAGAGAGAGGGGAGGGGGGGCTGATACAACGGACGGAGAGAAACTCTGGAGAGCCTTCGAGAGAGTCTCTTTCAGCGCCAAAAGAATGAGAACGAGAGGGTGTATGAATTCATAAAGGAAATGAGTGAGGGTGACACAGTTTACTGAAAGAGAGCACATCTCCTGAGAGACAGAGAAATAGAGCAGTGAGACACATCAGAGAAACGAGGGAGACACGAGTCATGATTCTAAATGAAACGCACTCGCTCTGACGTGGCGTGAAAGTGCTATTATTATCTCATTCTGCGCTTCTGATGACCCTTGATGGCAAACATTCACAAAGCGAACATGAAATCAATACTGACCCCATTTACGTCCTTAAAGGAGTAGTTCACCCAAAAATGACCATTTTGGGCACATTTCGTGCGGGACCTGTACGAACAATTTTCTTCCTTTGAGCACAAAATGAGAAATTTTGAAGAATGTGCTGCTCGCTCTTTTCCATCCAATTACAAGTTTAGGCTTCCAAAAGCACCATAATATCTTCATTATAATATAGAGATAACTTTATATAACTGAAATGTAAGCAAGAGTTGTACAATTTACAGGCACAAATGTATTTATTTTAAGGAATGAATTAATTTTTAAAGTTGAGATCCATTTAAGAATTCATCATTATGTATAATTAATTCCTGAATTGGTTCTCAGGTTCTCAATAATCCAGTGATCTAGTAGTAAAGAATAAACATTGGCATGAGGGAAAGATAAGACGGTATAATAAAAACCTTGTGCCAAATGGACTGCTATCATGGCACTTCTATTGTGCTTTTGTGTCCTTTTTAAGTCTTCATTCACTCTCCACGGAAACAAAATCATACAGGTTTGGGCCAAAAAGCGGATGAGTAAATAATGACAGAATTTACATTTTGTGTTTGAACTCTCCCTTTAAGTACGTAAAGCGAGTCAATCCTAATTTCATTTTAGGTCGGCATCACAAATCTATTTTCAGCCCCTTCCCTCCAACCACCTGCCTCCATTAGAGTATACAACAACCACTTTTCACCACCCAATCAATTCAGGATGAATCAAATCCTGCCGTTTCACTCAGAAATACATTTCCCATTCGAGAGGTTAGAAACACTACGATCTCTAGGTAAACAAACACTCTCGGATCTGTGTGTCTGTCTGTCTCCTGATGAGCCCGTCTGTCATCACGCGAACCACTAGCGATTCAGTGTGATTTGAGCGGGATTCAGTTGTACAGTGACAAAGACGGATGGGGAACAAACAACAGTAAACAACAAAATGTCAACCGTGTGCTCATGTGCATTTTTAGGGCACTAGATGAGCAAATGACAAGTTTTTTCCAAGCATTCTATTTTTCTTTGTGCAAAAAAACTAAACAAAGTATGCAAGAAAAAGCTGCTTTACGTCACAGCTAGCACTTCAACCCTATTGTCATGGAAAAACAGGAAAGCAATTCTCTCTGAAATGATAAAGACATCAGTAAATCTGTTTCTCGTGTCACTGTCACTGACATCAGCCAAGATTAAACCCCTTCATAACCTTCTTAGTCATCACCTGCGTCTTTTACATGCTTGTAAGGAAATAAATAATCATGTCCTTGGGTGACTACAAAGGAAGGCTTATGGTAAAAATAAAAGACACTGTCAATGACTAAGTGGAAGACAGATGGAGAAAGAAAGCAGATAAAAAGCATAAATGAGCATGTCAAATAAAGTGATGCTTTAACCTTAAGCCACTTACATCTTTACTCACTCTATAGTTGATCAAAATCATCGAACCCTCAACCCTGGCTTTACTTTTAGTGTATCTGAACAAACTGCAGAAACATCCCTAATTGCATTTATTCATTCATATATAAAATAAAATAAAAAACTAGTATATCATTAAACGCATATCATATTACAATTATTATTATTATAAATAATATCATTGCAATTACTATTATTATGGCTGTTTTGTTTTACGGTGCTTTCAAACACTTTGATTTGTGCAGGAAACCACAGGACAGCGTCTCTTTTTAAAATGCAGGTTATATGTGACTTAAACTCAGTCCTCGCAAAGTTCATGAAATAACGTTAATAAACAAACAAAATCGTGCGAGCAATCTCGGACCCTGTAAAGCCCTAAAATCTTTCCATGAATGAATTGAGGTGACATTCGTCAGTAGTGCACTTCACAAACGGCTGCTCACTTTGGTTTCAACTGACCCTACAAAGTCCTCGCAGTGACCTTCACAGATGCAAAAATGCCATTAGTTGCCAAGCAACCGGAGAATAAAACTTCACACTTTAGAGTCGGGACAGTGTGGTTAGGCGTAGTGTGTAGGCAGCGAGAGAGTATAGTGATTAGAGCGGACAGGTGATGAAGAGATCAAGCTGTGATGTATGAATCAGGACAAACACGGACTCAGAGGAGAGAGAGAGAGAGAGAGAGAGAGAGAGAGAGAGAGAGAGCTCTGTCTCAGCTCAAGTGATCCACACCTTGATCGCTTGTATGCTTCGGTCTGGCTGACGAGGGAACTAATGCAGACCGACTGAGGGATAATTGATCACCGTTCACATGCATTTTACTTCCTGAATCTTCCAGATTCGCCTAAACCTAAATGATCATCTCATGCATTTCAGTAGTAGCACTCAAAACTGCCAGTCGCTTGCTAAAAATCACAAGCTCAAGTCTGACTGGTTCATTCTGGGATGCCAAAATAAGCGTAATGTAACACGTTCTTACCCCAAGCTGGGCCTTCAGCTCTTTGATGTGGGCGGAGTCCTGCGAGAGCTCCTCCCTCTGGGCGGCATCAGATAACACATTGACTGTTGTCTCCGCCTCATGGAGCCACTTGAGGAAGGACTCGAGCTCCCGGAGACACGCCTGGAGAGACTTCAGCTCCGAATCCAACACAGCCTGACGGTCCGAAGCCCTGATGACCACAAGCAACCATCAAATGTACCAAATGACACCTGCTTGACTCATACTAGAACAGGAAGAATGATATTTGTGCAGTCATACTGTTTATAGTATTTATTACTAGTCTATTATCCCTGAAGAGCTTATTATAACATTTAGTGACACATTATTTCTAAACGCATAATCTAATAGAGTTATTACAGTAGTAGTTATTAGTATTTATGGAAGTTTAAATATAGTAGTATTTAATTTTTATTTAGAAGTATTGCCACAATATTTGTAAACACAGCAATGCTATTGCAATAGTTTTTGTCAGTATTTATTGAAATAATAGTAATATAAGCATAATTTTAGTAGCATTAAATATCAAAATACTATTATTTGAGTATTTATTAGCATTAACTGCATTAAAACAATGATGCTAGTATTTATTATAAATTTATTTAATTATTAAAATTATAAAAAAAAAACGTATAAAATTAAGTTTTTACCCGCATGTATTGATTAGATATTAGTGAAACAATAATTACAAGAAGGTATGTTACCACATTACTGCAGTATTATTTTGCGTGAATTATTAATTATTTAAATATTGCATTAGTATTTATTATAAAACTATTAGCATGACACTATTTATTACCATTTTTTTTTACAAAAAAAAGCATAATTCTGATCAAATTTATTACAAAATGATTTAGTTTGAGCATGAAACTTGCTATTGTAGTATTTGTTATAACAATATTATGATGACAGTATTATACATTTTTGTTGTCATTCATAAAAGCATAATAATAAAATAACTAGTATCAATTAGTATTAATAGTATTAACCATAATAATAATAATAATAATAATAATAATAATATTATATATGCATGCATATATATATTTATATTTGATTGATATTGTATTGAAACGTTGATTTAATGCATTACTAAATTAACATGGTAGTAGTTCATGACAGAACAATGGCAATGTATATTGAATTAGTATAGTATTATAGTAGTATTTCTATCTGTAATATTAGTTGCTATTACAGTAATATATAGAGTAATAGTGCTATTGTAATAGTCATGCTCATACAGTTATTGAACAGAAATGTTATATTCCCTGAAATATTCAGAAAAGTTCACTAACTGTATTATAGCATGATAGTAGCATATTTTACTGTAGTATGTTACTGCATTATTATATTACCATATTATTACAGCAGCATTCATCACCACAGCAGTAATAACATTTATGCAGAGACATGCAATGATGACCTGTATGTCCAGAAGTGTGTGTGTGAACATCAGTTTGATTATGAGTGTGTGTGCGATTCATTTCCTCTCATTTATTGCAGATTATGCGCTCATAAATGCGAGCACAAACCTGTTATTGACGCTGTTCCACGTGGTGTTGAGTTTATCCATGACCTCTTTGACCTTGCGTGTGTCGTCAGCGGCATACTCCTCCAGTAGCTGATTGGACAGCTCATTAAAGGACGTCACGCTCTCCTGTCCTCGACTGAGCTCCTGCAGGAACGCCTGACAACAAAAAGAGATCAATAAAGGAAGCTAGCAACTAAACAGAAGCACAACAGCTAAACAAAGAGAGCCGGGGCTTTATTGAAGTCTGATGTTGTTTGGTTCATGTGTGTGTCGTGTGTGTTACTGCAGGGACTAACTTCAGAAGATCTTCGTCAACAACCATAAAATCTTCATGTCTAACCTAAGGCAAACACTAAAATATATGTTCATGCCTAAAATATCTTCTCATGTTTACATCATTTGAATAATATATGAATATCAAACAATAAGGCAGTGAAATTGTGACTCTAGCATCCCCTACAGGTACGTCTCAGTAGTCTCTTTCTGTGTGTGTGTCGGTGCGTCAATTCAAAAGCCACATTTACACCTGTGCACTTTAAACCCACGACTCCAAAGAAATGTGCTTGAGAAGAATCTCACTCGTGATTTAATGGGATGTTTGTTTGTTTTTTTACCCATAACATATAATGTTATTTAGATTATATAAACGATACGCTGTAAAAATTTAAGCTACACACATCGATATACACTAAGTAATATTAGTTTTGTGTGAAAATATAATGTAGCACTTAACAGCTCAATATTACTGCAGTAGTATTTCTTTGCATATATTTATTGCAATATGCTGATAAACGCATGATATAATATTTATTAGCAAAATAACAATATTCATATGACTAGAATTTATTATTAGCATTTAATAGTTGAATTTATTAGAACAAAATCATTACAGTAATATTGACTTGCATTTATTAGAATAATATTAATGAAAGAATGATCAAAATAGTGTTGCGATATTTTAGTATTTATTAGCATTTACTTCAAAAATATTTTTAGAAGCATAATCAAGTTACATAATAAAAAAAGGAATATTTAAAATAGTGTTTATTAGCATTTATTGAAGTAATATGTTAGGAACAGCATACTTAGCAGTATAAGATACCACAATATGGTCATTAGCATTCATCTCCACATTATTTATAATAATAATAATAATAATAAAAATGAACACAAAAACACAATTATACAGTAGTTTTTATCACAACATTGGTCAAACTTTGTTTTAATGTCCAATTGTGGCTATTAAACCATTACCCAGGAGCTTTTGTCTCCTAAACGAGTATTTTGGTGCTTGTTGATAATTAGTAAATCCATAATAATAATCCATAAACTAAGATATTTTGGTAACACTTTATAATAACTACACGCTATGAATCATTAGTTAAGCATTAATAAATAGTTAGTTCATCCTTTAT
>JAUMHQ010000089.1:1901741-1912197 GCA_032361165.1 Enteromius paludinosus | reverse complement strand
TAACTTATACCTGTATCCTGCACTTGCTGCTTATTGCACTACTGGTTAGACCTAAACTGCATTTCGTTGCCTTGTACCTTTACATGTTTAATGACAATAAAGTTGAATCTAATCTAATCTAAACAAGGAGCCATGGCGACGCAGACTGAGCCAAGAGCCATGGCCCTCTCGCAGTTCAGGGTGGCGCAGATGAAACAAAAGGCTTCCAGGGCGGAGCAGATGACTCTGAGGCCCTCCTGGGCAAAGCAAACTTGGCTAAAACACAGAATACAGAGAGGTTAACAGCAGCCTCAGAGGCCGTAACAGGACTGTCTGAAAGATCCGAAGTGACCTTCATAGCCATGACAGGGCAGACAGGGCAGGCGAGGGTTCAGTGGTGGCTTCCATAGCCGGCGAGGGATCAGTGGCCTTTGCAGCTGTGACTAGGCTTGACAAGGACTCAGGGTCAGCTTCCATAGCCGTAGCAGGACAAGGCAAGGGTTCTATTGCGGCCCCTATGGCTGTGGCAGGGCAAGACAAGAGCTCAATGACAAGGACTCAGAGGCAGCTTTCATAGCCGTAGCAAGGCAAGAGTGCAGTAGTGCAAACCGACAGTTCTTGGGGTTATGCAGACACTGCTGGAACCTGGGGACACCGGCTGCCCTCAATAGGGGGTCCGCCAAACTGGACACATGCCTCATACGCCCTGGGAAAGCCCTGGTGGCTGAAGGCTCGGGTGTGGCAGCCATCTTGTGCAGTGGCTTGTGACATTGCTCTGGGAGATCAGATGAGACATGATGTGGTTCTGGATGATCAGATGAGACATGGTGATCAGCACTGACTTGACCTGACGGGTGAGGATTAGCATTAACTTGACTTGGCTCATGCAGGTCTGTGATTACTTGACTTGAAACATGAGAATTTGTGATAAATGAGCTAAACTTATGAGGATCTTCTGGGGATAGACTTGACTCCTGAACATCACCGGTGTCTTGTCTTGACAGCTTATGGTGGGTTGGCTGGATTTGTAAGGGTCAGTGATGGCTTGACTTGGCTCACATTGGTTGGTGTGGGCTTGATTTGGCTTGTGATGATTGGCGTGAGCTTGACTTGATTCCACAAAGACAGCAGTGGCAGAACAGAACGCCGCGTATCCGCCATTTTGCAATTGCTCTCTGGTGTGTCCGCCATTTTGGGCTCACATTCCAGCGCGTCTACCATAGCGCCAGAGTCCCGTTCCTCCACAATACCCACAGTAAATGGGGAGCCCACACAAAACAAGGCAAAGTCTATAAACTTTGCAAGCGATGACCAGGGTCCCTTACGGATCAGCCTCGATCTAAGTGGCTGATTCACGCCTCGCAAAAAAAAAAAGTCAATAAGCATACAGTCCGGTAGTTCTGAGACATGTGCCAACTCCAGATATTCTTGCACGTAATCCTCAAACGATCGACAACCCTGCTTGAGGGCTAATAATGACTTTGCTATGGCCATACCTGGCCAAAGGCCATCTGAAGAGCTGCTGGATCCTTGTTTGTCCGAATATTCCCTAACAAAGGAGAAGACGGGATGTGCAGATTCATTTGCAGACTTCATTGACAAAGGTGTGGTCAAACAGGCAGGGTCGAGAACATGGTAAACAGGTGTGGTAGAGAAAATACACAAGAATAGTCCAGATAACAGGCAGTGCCAGCAGACAGTATCCAATAAGGGCAAAGAAAGAGCAATGATCCTTATATTAGGCTGAGGTTGGTACATGGAGAATAATAAAGAGGAACATGGAACAAGACTGGAAACCTGGGAAACGTTTTGTATGAGGCTAACGAACATCTTTATAAAGGAAGACAACGATTTAACAAGGAGGAGGAGCCAATGAATTGCCATAGTGACAAACAAGGGGGCAGAGACACAAGGGAACATAGACATAATGGTCGACAAACACTTCATGATAAAAGTCCTTAGAACATGACAGGGAAAAACATGTAACAATCTTGGGTGGAGTGCCCTCTGCAGGAGTTTTTGGGCACTCCAACTGGTCATTGTAACACTGCAGTAAGATATTTTGAAGAAAGTTTGTAAAGTTTGTACATTTTGAGTCACTATTGACTTTCATAGTAAGAAACAAAAATACTATGAAAGGTTTTTTTTTGTTTGTTTAAGTAGGAGAACTAGTGCTCCAAAGTCCTTAAGAATGTAATATTAAAAAATAACTTTTTGCAAAGTGCAAACTATTAAATACAATGAAATTTTAAACTATAGTCTAACTAATAGTTTTCTTTGGTTAACATAATTAAAGCTTAAAACAATTCAAAATAAATTTGTGATATTTTCTGTACAACATTTCAAAATAAAATCTAAATTTCAGAGTTAGTTTTGGTGTCACTCAAAGAAAAAAATATCTGTGGAAGAAAAAATTTTAATCCTGTGGTTCAGTGCTTATGAAGAGTACTTGAGCGGAACATCAATCGATAAGAAGTGTGTTTTAGGAACAGGTCAAGCTGTTCCTTAAGAGAGTTAAAGATTGAGAAAAAAGAGAGTGAGAGGTGGATGCAGTTGTCGTGATCCATTTATTGTAGCGCAGCGCACAGGCTCTCAGCGGTGCGACCACATCCCTGAACACTATCTGGCTCAAACTCAAGAGCAACAATCCTGCAACTGAGTTCCGCCAACTCTTCTGCTAAAGCCAGAGAAGATTCTTTACGCCCTTCCCCTCTCTGCTATAGTGTTATCTTGCCTTCTGAGACCGAATTATAATCCTCCCGAGAAACCAGTGTGTTCTCATAAATCGCTTCGCTAAAGAGCCACAGCAAATCGCTGTTTTGGCTAAGGGGCTACACAGCTCTGTTTGTTTTTCTACTGTGTTAGCCTCATTCTCCACGGCAGATAATTTGTGAACTGATTTATGCGTCGGACATGTGCGCCGGGGTTGTATGAGTGCGTTTCGGTGATTTCCTCACAGGATGTTCCTCTGTCTCTTCTCTGAGCAGAAACCCTTACTCTGAGAAATATCCCACCAGGTGGCCCATCAGTACTTTCCATAGATACTGTTCACTTATAAATGTTCTACACCTATAAGTCACTGGAAAGCTTTGTGTGTGTAACATACCAAAATTAAATTCATTGTTGAAGTTGAAATTTTTCTTCTCTGAATTTGCACATTAGTGAAAGTTGATGGACTATTCCTAGGCAAGACTTATTTACCTGTGTACTTACCTGAATATGCTCTCTGCTGTCCCTGCAGTCTTTGTGTCTTCCTCAGACTCCAGTGTGATTTCCCCAGCGTCTGTGTGTTGCTCCATTCCTCCATTCATCTCAATTACTCCAGCGATCTTCCTTGTATCTGTAAAGTAAAGACTAGTGTTACTGGACTGTTATCGAATCAAGCTAATCCTCATGATCTGTTCTACTCACCTTTGATCTGCCATATACCTCAAACTTTACTTATCTTCACTGTAAATAAACTTCACTTACTTCTACATTCCTTCTGTGTCCCATCCACTTCTTGATAATCTGATGTGCATTTTTGAAGCCTTTCTTGATGTATGCTTTTATAACTAAGTTTGATTGGAAGAGTTTGGTAACACTTTATTTTAAGGTGTCATAATACAGAGTAATTACCTAATTAGCTACATGGTCATTGCACTTATATGAAATAAAATTAACTTAATATGTTACTATGTTATGGAACAGCCTGTAATTACCGATTCTGTAACATATGTGTAAGGTTTACAGTATAGATACAAATGTAATACACTTAAGTGCAATCTTGATAAACTTTATTTTAGCTTATGTCTGTGTACTTGAATTTATAATTATATTGAATAAGCTCATAACAACACATATGTGATAGTCTTTTGGTTACATAACTAGATGTGTAACAGTAGCTACCTGCTTCATCTACATAATTACAAACTGTAAGTACAAACTGTTTCCTAACTTAGTTGCATGGTAAGTAAATGTTTTGTTTATGTAAGCACAATGGCTACTACTTACTAGGTAATTACTCTGTATTATGGACACATTAAAATAAAGTGTTACCAAGATTTTTCATCAAATACTGGTTCAAATGAATCTGCTCCTTACACAAAGGTGTCTCAGGAAACCATGTTGACCACAATGCATGTGGACTGCTTTTATGGTGGTGTTGCTTGTAGCCTTACAGCTGCATTTACTTTATTTGTACTGCAAGAGCAAAACATCTCCATTTTGTGTTCAACATAAAGTAAGTCATGCAGGTTGGAACAACATGTGGGTGAATAAATGATGGCAATTTTCTTTGTTGGGTGAGCTATTCCTTTTAATGCGTTTTTAATGTACTTCTTCCTTACAAAAAGAAACACACTGGATATGTTTTCTACATCAACCGCAGATGCTTGTCTTAAAAAGGAAAAGCAAACCTAAAACATGTCAACACCAGCAAACCATCCATCCATAACCTCTAGACATTTTCTATTTTCCACCCTCAGGTGACCCTCAGCAGCACTTAGTAAATCACCTTTTTCCAAGGAGAACAGCGTTGAGCTTTTCTGTCAGGGACTAGACTCTCAGACAGACACATTTCCTGTCCTTTAAGCTGTCCGGAGAGCTGAATGTATCTGCTCCAGCTCTCAATGATGGCGGGAATCCCTTAAAAAAGCCGTAAAAAAGTTTCTTTACCAAATTAAATATTCAGCTTGAACTCCAATTAGTTTAGTCAATAATTATTTCCAGTCGTTTTAGTTGCTATCAAGCTGTTTTGGAGGGACAGTATGAGTATTTTTGAAGAGCAAGTAATTGTTGTGCCATTTGTAAGATTTTTTTGGTGTATTTGGTGACTATGTAATTTGGAAGACCGTTTCCGCTACTGTATAAAAAATAAAAAAAGGTAATTGCGACTCTTATTTATTGCTATTTCTCAGAATTGAGAGTTATGAATTCAGAATTGCGAGTTACAGAATTCTGAGAAAAATAGTCAGAATTGCGAGATTTTTCTGTGTTACTGAGATGTACTTGTCACATGGATTGTAGGATGCATATTCTATAGCCTGTAACCATGGAAAAGATCATAGAAGATTATTTTCGTCGCGGTTTCACTAACAGAGAAATCGTAATTTTATTAGAGGTGTCACACAACACAAAGCTTAGTTTACGGACTCTTGAGGGAACGTTATGCAGTAATCATTTGTGACAAAGACATAATAAAACAGATGAGGCTGAAGCGACACGTTTTATAGACCAGCTGTTGGCTGTCCGGCATTATTACAGACAGAGAAACTGTCCGTCAGTTGATGCGATTGATGGATGGACGAGGAGTTGATCTGCGTGTTCGCGGTCATCTACGGCGACATCTAAAACTTTACGGAATATGTATAAAAGGATGCACTGATGGGTTCTCCAGAAAAATGATCTGGCTTGAAGCATACAAAACGAACAATGACCCAATCATTGAATCACATCTCGTGGTTTCCTATGGTGCTTTGCCAGAAAGAAAGTGTTGCAAAGAAAGAGAAAAAAAGGCAGAATTGCTTGATATAAACTCACAATTGCAAGAATAAAAGCCATAATTCTGACTTTATAACTCGCAATTCTGACTTTATATCTCGCAATTCTGAGAAAAAAAGTCAATAAGCATTAACCTTTTTTTATTTTTTATACAGTGGCGGAAACGGGCTTCCATGCACATTTCAGAACAGGCGTTCCGAAAAGTAGAGAATAATATTTTTTTTAACTTTAGGTTGAGGTAAAGTACAATATTAAAAGTATGATTAAGCTTTTGGAATTTGGAAAAAAATCCTTTCTGGAGAACGTTGTCTCTGATTGTCTTTTTCTAGCTTTGCAACATATTTCCCTGGTTGGGTCCATTCTTGAAAAACAAAAAGACTTTAATGAACAATATTCTGCAAAATAGACAACAGATGACAAAGTTGATCAATGGGCTTCAGGAAACTCTGGATCCACACGACAGCAGAGGATTTGTCGACTCCTTTCTCATCCGTAAACAGAATGACGAGGTATATCATTTTGTTACTTTACTGTACTTACTGTAAAATCAGATAGTGAATAATTAAGCATTTTGTCATTTGCACGTGACAGAAATCTGGCAAGAAGGACTCGTATTTTCATCAGCAGAATCTTATTATGACGGTGGGAAATCTCTTTGTCGCTGGCACTGACACCACAGGAACAACTCTCCGCTGGGGTCTGATGCTTATGATCAAATACCCTCATATACAGGGTAAAAACACAGTAATGTTAAGAGCTTTTCCTCAGTGCTGTATTCAGTGGTGTTCAAAGGAACAAATATGTGTTGGATTTGTGTGCAGACCGAGTTCAGGAGGAGATTGACAGAGTGATCGGTGGACGTCAGCCAGTGGTGGAAGACAGAAAGAAATTACCGTATACAGATGCTGTGATCCATGAAACACAGAGACTGGCAAACATAGCACCCTTGAGTCTCCCTCATATGACAAGCTGCGATGTTACCTTCAAAGGATACTTCATCAAGAAGGTCAGTCAGAGGAACAAATACATCTAAGGCCTGTAAACGTTACCATGTGTATCTATATAATGTTTTGGTCGTTTCTCCTTTTCTAGGGCACCACTGTAATTCCTCTGCTGACGTCTGTTTTGAAGGATCAAAGTGAATGGGAGAAACCAAACAGCTTTTACCCAGAACACTTCCTTGATGAGAAGGGCCAGTTTGTCAAGAGAGACGCTTTCATGCCTTTTTCTGCAGGTACAGAGAAACTTGAACATTGCCCTTTTTGAAAGAAATAGCCATGCCATTTCAACTTCCTTTCACACAGGTTTGAACTGTTTTGTAGAATGGTAGTTACACAGAATTCACACCGGAACTTTTCAGCGCCTATGAAATCCCATAGATAGCTATATATATATGTGTAATGCTAATACATACTCCATTTACTGCACTTTATTAACCAAAACTCTGCATTTGTGTGAAAAGGAATAAAAGGTCTCATATTTTCATTGCTTCTAAAGTTTTTTTTCATTTTTTGATTTTGAGATATGTATTTATTGGTACATATTTCATGTCTTGCTAAAAAGTGCGCCCAGGTAACAGCTGTAAGATATGAGAAAATGTTTAGGTACTTTTATCTCACTTTAACTGTTAAATGTGAAACATTTTGATTGAGCTGGTGATCATCGTCTTTAGCCTGCTTTTATGATTTGATTGGTTATCACAGTCATTTGGACATTTACGAGCGAACCTCTCTCTCTCCCTTTCTCTCTCTCAGGACGCAGGGCTTGTCTTGGAGAGAGTCTGGCCAGGATGGAGCTCTTCTTGTTCTTCACCTCCCTTCTTCAGAGCTACCGCTTCACAACTCCACCTGGAGTGTCTGGAGATGATCTGGATCTCAAAGGAGTAGTAGGAATCACACTGAATCCATCGCCACACAAGCTGTGTGCGATCAGACGCTCCTGAATCAGGACTATATCGACTGAAAAAAACTGTAAATATATGTGTGAATAATGAACAAATGAAACGCAGAGTAGGCCTCTTCAGGAAAGTTACCAGATCAGTGAGCGAGGCCAAAACAGATGGTTGTTTTCTATACCACGTTACCTGATTGGTTGTCGTCATAGTGATGGTAGCTTTAGGGGTGGGGTCAGGTAAGGGGTATCATTTTCATTGCATTATTTAGCAACACCCAACAGTCAGAAATGCCCATTTTTGCTCTGCAGAGATTTTGAACATCCTTAAAATACTTCTTTTTTTTTTTTTTTAAATAGAGGGACAGAATGAAGGTTGAAAAAATCTAATATTTATTTGTTTTTCTGCAAGTAACTTTGTATACATATTATAAATAAACCTCAAGGAGCATGTTCAAATAATAATAATTCCATGACACAATCTCTTTTAGTGTATTATCTGAACACACTGATTTGTAGCGCAAGCGGCTGATGGACATTCATAGAAAATGGCTTTGCGTTTAAAAGTAAGGTGAAATTCCCCAAATTTCCCAAATGAATAAAGAGTAATTAATTGCTAGATTATGCATCAATGAAGGATGTTGTTACTTGATAGATGGAAAAATAAAAAACTACCGTGATTGGTATTTAATTAAAGCTGAATAGTGAGCTTTCCAGGCCCACTGTCAGGAAGTGTGTGAAGAATCAAGTGTTTATGGAACTGATATATTTGTATTAATTTAATAAAGAAAATGCATTGTTGCTCCTTATTTACCAAATGAAATATGTTTTAAGGAAAAAATATGTTGGTGGTGAAAACTGTGCTTCCACCTTACTGTGTTTTTGCTTATTGTTCATGTTTTGACATTAAAGGTTAATAACTGAGCATGCTTAAGGATTTTGGTGGCAGCCAGTCAAACACAATACACATATTGTTAAGTAGTCTAAAATAGGATCAGTATTATCTAGTTATGTGCAATAATGTATATCACTCTCAGCAACTGGGGTAGTATCCTCAGTACAAAAGCTTAAAGATAAATCTTTAAAAAAAAAAATTCTGAGAGCGCATGGGTTGAAAAGACAGATAATTACCTCTTTTATGCCCTTCATTTACCTTCAGCTTGTGTTCCTGAACCTGTTAGCACAAGAATGAAAACTTGTTCCTGTCCCCCCTGACACAGTTAGCAATAAAAACTATAAATCCCCAGACAGGTGAAGGTTCAGCCATGGGAAAGGAGGACAAATGTCAAACCACTGTTAAATAAAGCAGCAACAAAAGGTATTTGAGTCACAAAAAAAAATCTCACTGCATGAAAATTCCATGGTTTTTTTTCTTTGTTTTTGGATGAACCTGGAGTTTATCACATTACCTATCTAAAGATTCAATAATATTATATTTCATGCAGGTATAAAAAGTGTCGTAAAATGATTAATCACTTCAGTCTGATTTGATCTATATTGCAGCTGTGTAATATGGTGATGAACCACCACTCTCCAACCATTTGGCTGTCAATATACAGGATCAGGCCAAAAGGTAACTTTCTCTCAGCCTGCTGAGAATTAACCATTTATAGTACCTATTTATATTTTATTTGAAGACCATACAAGTTAGATCACAGCAAAATAATTATGGTAGGCAATCCTCATTGTGTTTGGGTCACTAGGGTGCTAGACAGTGGTTGCTAGGGCATGAGCTAGGGGTTGCTAGGAAGAGGTTAAGATGATTCATGATTTGTTACCCCACCTCCACGCCACTGTGATCTCATGATATCCATGTGGGCCTTTTGTAATGGCAGTCAGTGGGATCAGTTTCTTGGGTGCTCTAAATGGTTGCTAGGGTATAGGCAATGATACAGAGAGTCTGATTGGTTGCCCGACAATAAAATGAGCCCAACCCCATGTCTCTTTACACTCCAGAGTTATACTCTATGCAACATTTCTATGTAAATTACTGTAGTAGGAATCACATTTGTGTTCAGATGGTGTTTATGGGTCGTCCCTCACGATAGTATGTCTATGGGGCAAATTTGGGATGCTCTTGCACCCCAGGGGTGCTACTTATACATCATTGTGGGGTATGATCTTGCATAGCTTGCCAGCCTCTTCAAATAGGTGACCCACGTTTCTATGTTTTTATTTTTGAATTACAACCTATCAAAGTTGGCCCCAATATTAAATCTATGGGATTTTTATATACTAATATGTATGTTTATATAATATAAATATTTTTCTGTGAGATACTCAAAATTATTAATGTTTTTATATAAAATTTTAACCTCAAAATGGCAAGAATAATGTCAGAATTGAGATAAACTTTTGCAATCATCTTTTTCTTTTTATCCTCGAGGTATTAATTGTATTAATGGTTTTTAAGAATATGCATCAATAATATTAGTGTAAAGATTGTGTTAAACCTAAATTTTGGCCTCGCTTATATTATGTTACATCATATGTTATATATTCCTTTGCTGTTGTAACATGCTAAAGAAGATTGCTGATTCATCACAGCCTGTCATGTACAAGCTTATCACACCAATGCTTTTCTCTTAAGGATTTAAAGAAATGTTTAAAATTAGGCCCCTCCCTCACACAGGAGCTATAAATGTGTGAGTGCACCAGGTGAGGGGCTCAGAGAGAAAATGGCTGTTGTTGAGGCTCCGCTGCAACTTTCCAGCACAGGTACTTTACTGGGTGCTTTGTTGCTGCTTCTGGTTTTGTAATTGCTTTCTTTTGAATCTAAATCTCAGAAAAAGGGGAAGAGCCACCAGGACCTAAGCCACTGCTTGTGGCACCCCCACCACAGACCTGTGACAGCACCATCTCCCTGCTGTACGAGCTGAACACCTTCTTCGCTCTCTTTGAAGTAAAAAACAGCACCACTGCACAGAAGACCCCACCCCCTCCTGGTGACCAGATGATGACTCTGTCCCCGGACAGTGTGAGGAGATCCCTCAGTAGGATCCCCAGACCCTGTCTATACACAGTAGCTAAGACAAGAGATTTCTTTTGTATATCTGGTGGAGTAATATTAAGCAAATGTAATTCAAATGAATTAAACCTGTATCCT
>JAUMHQ010000089.1:1836680-1871464 GCA_032361165.1 Enteromius paludinosus | reverse complement strand
CTATCTATCTATCTATCTATCTATCTATCTATCTATCTATCTATCTATCTATCTATCGTTCTATCGTTCTATCGTTCAATGTTTTTCCTCACACTTTCAGATCCCATTGGATGTTCTGTCCCATTTACTTTCTTTGTTAAAAGAGCGGAGGGGAACATCTTCAAAACATCTCCTTTTGTATCCCATGAACAACATGTGGGTGAGTAAATAATGACAGAGTTTTTATTTTTGGATAACTTCATAAAGTCTATTTTAAACTGTACTCAACAGTGCAACTCAACCTGAGCAGAAACAATTCCTGGTTTAATCCCACCGTGTCATAAACACCATTCTCCTCCATCGGAGCACATTTGTCTTCTGGAGTGGGAGTTGGCCAATGACTTAATTTGCATCATGTTCTGCTACATGCACACTGACATGCCTCATCACACAACTTAGTTTCATAAAATCTGTTTCAGATTTCTCTCACCTAATAATAGACATAACATCATGCATCTCCTCGATTCTGCCCCCCAAGCACCAGCCATCAAACAAGCCACAGTGAGAGTCTTGCCTTACGTAATAAGCCTCTTTAGATCCCTTGTTAGGTTCCTCTTTTTTTTGCCAGAAGTTACACAATATTGTAATGCATAATCCCACCACTGGGTCTTCCCAATTAATATATTCATATGAAAGCTGTTAAATCTAGGTGATAAATATCTGATGAATGAGACAGACTCCCTTCGACAAATCCCCTCGCCAGATGCACAGTACGTCACGTGGTCCCTGAAGGAGCTGTTTGGCTTTGAGACAGCTCCCTAATGAACACATAATGCTGGTGTGGGCTCGGACAGAGAGGCCTGGCAGATGAGCCGCTCTCCATAAAGAAACCACATATGAGCCAGAACCATCCGGAGCTCTGTTCCTGGACCAGGCTGCACTCACAAACGCCAGGGATGTGTTTCCCTCATCTTGAAGAATGCCTCTCGGCTCCTGCCGGCGCTGGTGGGAGTGACTGTGTATTATACGAGTGTTTGTCATGGCACGGTGCTTGCGGCGAGAGTTGCCGTTCAGAATGAGATGGTTTGCTGGAGTTCAAGAGTGTTTGGATTGGGAATGTTTCACGGAAAGGATTCTAGCAGGGCTGAGGAAAAGGAAGAAGTCCTTTTAAACACGAGGCTCGCTAGAAGGACCAAGAAGGTCTGCAATCTTTCAGCCTTCCCATTCGACTCAATGCAGTTTCTGAACTGCCAAGACCTCCCAGGAAATACATAATTGAAATCTTTCATCTCTTTCGCAAGGAACAGCAAGACTTTGTGAGCTGATCATTTCAGCTGAAGTGGCCATATTATAGGCCATATTATATCTCTCCATAGAAGCCTGTCAGTCTAACTTTGTGTCTGTAGGACTGATTTGTTGGGCTAGATGATGTCCAAACAAAGTTGATAATGGTATAGAAGTAACCTGTCAAAATAATATGCCAGTCGCCTATTTAACACTGCGTCTAATGAGAAGTATATGCATGGTGACTTCCAAGTCTAAACTAATCTTCTGTGCTTGTACCTGAAATTGACTGGACATTTGGACATGTTGATGTTAGAAACTAATTGAAGAAGATGAGGCCAGTCAATCTACAAAAGCATTTGATGTTTGAGATATGTGGATTAGCATGCCATCACAATGGGAAAATACATTTTTTACCATTTAACCTATCTTTAAAATAAACCAACTCCCTTCATTTTTTTTATTATTATGTAAATGAAGCCAAGTTACAATTACTTGTGGGCCACTAGCTTTAGTTTCTTTAATATGTAACCAAGACGCATTTTTATTATGCTGATACAGACATGTATTGCTGCATTTTTATTATGTTTAATTTAGATTACCACAAATTGTTAATTATTACATTAACTAAAATGCAGAAACTAACATGTAATTAAGGTGGCATTATTCATGCAGTGATTCATGTGAGTCATGTCGTAGTTAAGTTAGCTCTTGATTGATAGATGTCTTATCTCATCATAAGTTTATAGTCAAGTAATTGTTAATTCATGTATTAGTACATGAGGATTCATGTACTAATACATAAATTCATTTTGAAGTCATAACACAACGTTGTGCGAAAATTAGGACTGCAGTGATTCTATAGGTGCGTTTATTGAGTTTTACAGAAATATTGTTGGAGGCATATATTTCCAATGAGCCTGGGTAGTTTGTTTGGCTGATGCTAGCTGAAGGATGCTATTGGTCTGTCAGGGGTCCTTGTAATTTCCCTCCCCATGGTGCAACTAGGCTATTATTTCACCAAGTCTCATGAAGATTCCAAATCCTCAACACAATGAGTCTCCTGTTAAAGCCAAGACTGCAAAACAATTTAGCAATCAAAGACAATGTCAGTTGTAGGCTTGCATGTGGACTTATCCACTGAGCGGCTTAAAATGTCTCCTGGTGCAGCTAGGTTCAATGATCACAATAGCACCGCAGTTTCGGAGGGTCCCGGTGGAGCAGAAAAACAGCAGCAAACTTGGCCAATTACTGTACTGCTGGGTGTGAAAACTAGGAAACCAGGGGATCCATTCTGAGGACTGTGCTCTTTTCCTCACTCTTTCTCTCTCTGGATCGAGTCTTAATGCAGGGCTGACCACATAATTCATCTATCCGTTCACAGGAGGCAGAGACAAAGTTCCCAGCACCTCGACTCAAGAGTCATATTTCATCATGAAAGCCTCTGGTGGTGTTTTAAATGCTTTACATTAACTCTCTCTATCTCTCTTTCGCGCTCTCTGTATCTTCTGTTATGCCTTTTTCTTCCTCTGTCTTGTTTTGTATGGTGGGTCACAGGTAATTGGTCCAGATTTTTTCGATCACCCTAGAGACGGCCTGATTTTGGCCTTTAATAGGGCCCCTAAAGACACCACGAAGGGGTTCAAAGGCAAGTGTACAAGACTGAAATGGAACAGTGAAATTAGTCCTCGCTATGGGAAAGGCTTCCGAGAGAACAATGGACCCCACTTATAGATGAAATAAGACCCATACGTGAATAGTTAGGGACCCTAATCAGGGAGAATGGACATGTTCCCAAAGGAATCGGCCAAGGTTCCTAACAAGGACCTGTAAGCAAAGAAGAAAGAGTAGGAGTTTTGAAATGGTGGGTCTCGGTAGACTTGCTCCACTCAAGCATGGTCCAACTTCCATTAATTGACTTCACGTTCAACAGACAGGGATAATAAGCGATTAATTTGAAGCATTGATTGAAACTTATTTCTGCAAACGTTGCATTTTTGTGTTTCTCTGACTGGATTGGACTTTTGTTTTCTTTGGATGGTCAAGGTTATGATGGCTGCATTGCCATGGTTTCAGAGTAAAGGAATGCAAAGAAGTAAGCGAGTTCAACACTGGCTTCTTTTTCCCTGTCGGAGGGACAGAGTCACACAGGGAGGAGGGCCAGGCCGGCAGTCTCTAAGGGCTGTTTTATTGGGGGCTCACTCACTAAAGCATGTAATTCTGCTGTTGATTTTAGTCTGAACTGCAGTTGGCGCAGTCAATGGTCCTGTTCAGGCCTTTCTCCATCAGGTCTGTCTCTGGGGGGCAGTGAATGCCTCGTTAAAGCGCACGTAAATGACCACAGACAGAGCCAGCTATGCCCCCTGATGCACAGAGTCACTTAAAGCCATTTACTGCCATGCATAATTACTTGGACAATCTATTACCATGCTCAGACGGGCAGAGGCAGCGGTCAGGTGCCTTTACTGCTCAGCATGTGTAATGGAACTGATTCTGATATGACAAAACTGCTGTTTTCTAGTGATGCATTATTAATAAGGGAGGAAATACTTTAAGAGCACATTTAAAAAGAAATACACATGGGCGGATCTAGGGGTGGGGCCAGAGGGGCACTGACCCCAGTTGAAATCTGATTGGCCCCTGAAGTGCCCCTGTCTTGTCAGTCATCGCTGATTTAGATCAGTGTTTGCGATTGGCTGCATTGGTTCGGGTTCATCTTTTGAATAGCAATGTAACTCCGTCTTTAGTGTGTCATTACAGAAATCTGCTAGTGCGTTGTGCATAATATTTGGCCCCCTCTGTAAATTTTTGCCCCACTCTGGCCCCTGCCTTTAAAAATCCTAGATCCGCCACTGGAAATACAGCACATTAGAATGGCATGGTTGCAACATTCTATAAAGGCACATTATCCTTTTCCCCCAAATAAGTTAATAAATAAAACATTGTGGTTTTTGTTGGCTGAAGACCATAAAGAATGGAGGACACTTCAGCATAAACTGAATATGGTGTGGGCATATGATGTATTATAGCATTATTTCAAAGATCTTCTGAGTTGTGAGTTTGGATGAGGCAGTCGGATAAAGTTATGGCTGCATTATGTGTATATGTATATATATATATATATATATGTATTTCTATGCAATGTATGATTTATTATTTTTGGTTGACCAAGTTGGAAAGAAGTCAGCTTCTCTGATTCAGCATAATCCTGAAAGAACTGCCAAGCTTGAGCTGGCAGGCTTGAAAGAACTGTTTAAGAACATCTGATTGAGCATTTCTCATGTTGAGATCTGGACATGTCGAGTGCTGTCAGGAGAGAATCCACTTCCAACTTTAGAAAAGATGGATTTAATCCTCCAGTAAGGTTTGATTTACTGGGTGAGGAATGTTTAATATAAACTCAGGGAGAGATAATCAAGTTCCTGAAAAGACCAGTTTGATTCTTCCCAATTTTGCACATGCAAAGCTTGGCGCAAGAATATAAAATTGCTTCTTATTTCCACAGTTCAAAGTTTTTCTTTGACATAGTTTGAGTTGGAAATTGCTTTCATTGAATAAAGGAAAAAGTAGAATTTTATACTCATGTGCACTAAGGTTTTAATTGAGTAAGACACTTTTGTTGATAAAATCTCTATTTGGCAGGGAAAATTACCTTTTTACTTTTTTAAACTAAGTCCTTCATCCGTGCCATTTTAGAATTAAATATATTTATTTTTTGTCCATAACATTTTTTTCTAAATACTTTTGTTGAATACTAAAGCTAATTGCCCCTTTGTTATGTTGACCTTTCTGGCCACAAATCTGAGTAATGTAAGAGTTTGTGGTTTGACTACACTTCCAACATGAAAAAGAAAATTAGCTCAGTTAGGAGAGTCCAATAAGACTTCACTTTAACTTCGGTAAAACCAACATTCAGACAAAAGACTGTCAACAGATCCCATCCCAACAAGAAATCACACAAGTCCATTGTTAATAAATGTAACTTTTAGCAGTTCTAAAATCAATCCTATTCAGACTGTATGTATACTGAAACCTTCTGAAGATGCAATATGCTCATATCGACAGCAATGAGGCATCAAATATGCATCTGTATGAATTAAAAACAGTTTAATTGTTAAGTAATTAACTCCAAAACCATTTCACTGTATATGCTGACCTTTATCAAATGGGCAGTGACTCTCTTCTGCTTTTCTCTCTAATGAGTTTAATTGTTACAGTCTGAGCAGGGGGTCTGATAGAAGAGGGTCTGACATCTATTAAAGCCTGCGCACTATAGCTGGGATTCCCATTGGAATAGAGCCACCAGAGCGAGCGGGCGTTGCATTCCCACCAGAGAAAAACAGAGAAGAAAACGCTTACTGAAAACGAGGCGACTAAGGTTGACACCCTGACGCCCTTTTCTTACTTCTGGTCCCACCGGTCAATTAAAACAAGAAAAAACAACAGAGCAGGAAGAGAAAAGGCCCTAATCAAATGGGCTTGGTAGTCCCGGGTAGACAAAAGAGGTCAGAGGGTTTTGTGTGGAGCTCTGAATGCTGGTGAAGTCTCACAGACAGAGCTGCATTTACCCCCCTTACAAAGAGCCAACATGGCCGTTTCCTCGTCCTTTAGGGCCGTACTGAAACCCAAATCAAAGCACATGTTAATTTCTCCAAATGAATAGACGTGAGAATTCCCAAACGTCTTTACAGCGTGTGAAAGAAAGAAACCGCTAGATAAATGGACCGATTCTGCAGATGGACAGATCGCCAGGTGAAAATGTTGGGTCGGATGATTGGATGATTCCTGAGATACGTCCTGCTGTCTCCACTGACACTGGCATGCTAACAACCTGACCACAATTAGCGGTCGTTGGTGTTAAAACTGTTACTTACCCTTTAAGTAATGGTGCTGTTATACTAAAGGGTTAGTTCACCCCAAAATTAAATTGCTAATGCTGAAATTAATCACTCAGCCTCATGAAATCAGAGAACTTTCTGATCCTCCATAGACAACACAACTGCAATGATCCCAGATAAAGAAACATAGTAAAGTGCATCGGTAAAACAGTCCATGTGACATCAGTGGCTCAACTTCAACTCTACAAACAATTTCTGTGTCAGAAATGAGACATCAGTGTAAAAATATAGCTTCAAGCAGCGGTGACAGGCCCAAGACCTGGTGGAACCGCTAAACAGAGCAGCGCTGGCATGCATTTAACCCTCAACATCAAACAAAAAAATCTAACAATTTTGGACTGTGGGTTTAACAAACTCATGGAGATGTTCGGATCCATTTGCAAGCTTTAATGCAGATAATGTTAACAGGCAGGGTCAAATCCACAGCAAACAGGGTAATAAAAGGAGATATTTGAATCATGGTTGAACAAACAGGCATAATAGGTCAGGGCAGGCAGTAGAGATTGTAATCGAGAAAACAGGCCGGTAATACACAAGAAAAACAAATACGGAAAAAAACGCTCAGAGATGATACACAAGGCAATCAAAACTTTGCGAAGTTCCTACTGCGATGCCAGCCGATCTATAGAGGAGATGATGCGCTACACCTGTGAGAAATAAGTCAAGGTACGTGGGCCAATTGTGTCCAGGTGGAAACGTTAAGACACGAGTGAAGGTTCCCGCTGATGATGGTCAGAGAGGGCCACGGAGGTGCGGCTCGTGACAGTGGGTGCTTTTGAGCTGGTGTGAGTTTATTTGAGATTGTCTGTTATTTAATTACATAAAATTTCATAGGGTTTCTAGAGAAAACTTACAAAAGATCATTCTAAGAGACTTCATTATCTTAATTTTCAATGGACAGCTATGTACAGTATTTAAATATCTATTTTCAAGATTAATAGGTTTGCACATGTTATACTATTTATACAGTATGTTTGTATGTTTTCAATTTGTGCGTCAAAAATTCTATATTTTAGAAATGGCAATGCAGATTTTTGGTTAATGCAACTGTACATTAGTGTCTGAATGAATGAGTGAATTTGTATCAAAAAGCGACTTTTGAAAAACGAAGGACAAGGAAAGTGCATAACACCATCACAAAGAAAACACATGATGGGATTTACATGGCTTTCTTTGAATTCTCACTTTCAAACAAAAGCGTGCATGTTCCAGTTTTAATAAACTTTTCTTCCATGAGGCCAGTGCGTCGGAACGCAGTGCGGTGAGTTATCGGGTCTCTCTGTGCATGTGTGCCGGTTCTGGCCCGTCTCCATGCAACCTGAGCTCACATTGGATTTCTGCTGGCTTGGCCTGGGCCACCCGCACCCGTCTTTATGAGCTCTGGCCTCATCGCAGAGAGACCCTTAGCCACGACTAACCCACTCAATTAGCAGACGTGCAGCGTTGAGGAGTAATCTGGCATACAGACCCAGGTTTCCACTCCTGTAGATCCAGAGCTGTGGTGAGACTAAAGCAGGGAGGCACTCTAAATGCAGGAGCTAATGGAGATGCTAGCTTGGGGATTCTTCCCATACTAGCCACTCAACTATATCAAGATAGACATGTTTGACCAGCCACCATTGTACGTTTAATGCTAAAATTAAATAAAATCTTCAGCCATTTTGAAATGTGCAACAAAAATGCTATATTTTAGCAACGATGGCTATGCAAATAAACTGTGATTTATGTCTGACGGCACCTAATGGTCCAAATACATAGCAAAATTGTAAAAAAATGTTGTTGTTTTTTTAATGTATAATTTTGGCAAAAAAAATGCTGGGTTAAATACAACCCATTGCTGGGTAAAATATAGACAACCCCAGCGATTGGGTTATTTACAATCAACAGTTGGGATAAATGTTTAACCAAACCTTTGTGGCAGTAAACGTAATATGTAAAACGTAATAGGTAAAAGTAATACGTCATTCAGAACTGTTTAATAATCGGTAAAGATGACTTATCTTTAAAGGCTATGGGAGATGGAGAGTCAAAAAATTCATCTATGCGACACAGAAAACACTTGTTTATGAGTAAATCGTTCAAATGTCTTTCTATTGTTTTCCCCCGACACATTCATGATAATTACTTTTGTTGTGGCATTGCGGCAAGATTATTGCATGCATCTGAACACAGAACTCTTCAGCTGCGCTGACGGCAGCTCTCTCTCTGCGGCGGGACAATAAACACAATTGCTTATAGCTTTGGAGCATGGTCTCGTGTTGTATTCACCGGCGCCGCATGGCAATCTTTTAATCACTAATTGATGGATGTCTAAATTATAAGGAGAGGCCTAAAACAGACCTGGGGCTCTGCCTGCTTCTAAACTATAACGCCAGAATTGGTCCGAAGCCCGGCCTGAGGGGTTTAAAGAAGTCGGGCCTAAATGCAGGGCTCTAATTTAACCCAGCATTTTTTAGAGTGCATGAAACTGGTGTTTTTACTCTTCCCTTACTAATTTTGGATGCTGTTTAATGCATTCAGTCTTGATGCATCTTAATTTGGACAAAGCTGACCTTGTGAAAAAGAAGTGTGCTTACAGTAATTGTATGTAATGTGGACTTGTAGTTAAAAAAAAACTGTACCTGTTACTTTTCAAATAATGCTTTTATAATCTTTTGTAATGCTGTGAAGACATTGTCACTTCCACACCAGTCTCCACCTTCACTCAATCACCTACGCTCACTCTCATCGGAAGCATTGATCACCATCACCTATCACCACCACCTGATCCAGTTCACGACTTCAATCAAGCACCACATATAACCACACACCACGCTACACACAGGGTCCGCGCTTGTTCTAGTGAAGTGGACGTTCAGAGGCAGCGAACGTTCTTACTCACCTGTTGTACTTACCTCTTCTCATTGTCTCCTAGATCCTCTGTGTGTTCCAGATCCCAAGGATTCCCTCTTGTCTCCATCTCCGCTTCACCTGTAAAAGAGCTATCAGTAAACATCCAGAAAACATCCAAAGTATTATCTACTCCCCTGTGATTCTCTCATTAACTCATTGTTAAATAAACACTGTAATTGATTGAACTTACCACCTGTGTCCCGTCCGCTTCGTAATAGATATATGTTGACTAAAATATTTAAACACTTGATTATAACAAGTATGGGATTATAAATTCTTATATTAACACGCAATTAATTTATTGTATGAATTGTGTGGTTTTGCAAGTACTGTTTATTACGCTAAAGTGAGCAACGTCTTCTTAAATGTGATCCTATTCAGCTTGTTTTTCTGTTCCTGTCCTCTCTCTAAGTTACAAATAATAAAATTGAATTAAAAAGTAGAAAGAGTGTGTAGCAGAGCAATTTAATCGCTGTTACTATTTATATTGTTTTAAGATCTTATGTTCCTTTACTCTCGCTCTCTTTTCTTCATCTTGCTCTGTCTCTTTCATTTTCTTTTCTCTGGCAAACACTCACATTAGTGGATGTGACCTCTCACTTCCCCCATATAAATGATTAAGGATGTCATTAATGTTAGCTGATACCACTGCAGCGCGGTCCCTGCAAGACCTCATGCTGCAGAGAGAGAGAGAGAGAGAGAGACACTAGTCGATCCTTGTTTATACTGCTGATGTCATCACTCCTGTGCTCGGCTCCTGTTTTCCCTTGAAACATTAGATTTGTGCTAAGAGGCACTTTTAAAAATTAAAACAACAACACACCATAAAGGCTCAAGTGACCCTCCTGTGTGTACAAGCAGCCATTACAGAAACACACAATGAAACTATCTGTGGTGTTCAAAAAACATTGTATTACTGGAAATGTGCTTTCTATGATGCTTGTTTTCTAGTTGTTCAGTTGCATGTTCTTGTAAATTATTGCAACATGTAATATTACCTTATTGTAATGTATCGTGTTTAAATGCATTAAAAATTATCCATAGATGGATGTTTACACTATTACTACCGATATACCGATAAATTGCTTTTATTTAAATTAATTTGTATTTAGATGTTTCATTTTTATAATATGGAAAAACAAAAAGCAACAACAAATTATTATCATCAAATTACCATCATCATTGACCTGTCTGCCACTGGTCAAGAAAACTCAATGAAAACGGTTCCTTAGAATGTTTTGCTGAAAGCTCCATCTGTTTGATAGACAAGCACACATATTTGAAGTTATAGTTCAGATCAAACAGACCCTTCTAAAGACACAAACAGTCTTCATATTTTTTATGTGTCTTCATGCTGATTGTCCAGCTGTTGCTTTGAACAATACAATGTATGTGCTTTCAGATGATGTATAAATCTCAATTTAAAAAAATGACAATGGTTTTGTGGTCCAGGGTCACTTATGTGAATTGGGATGTATAATCACAAACAGTTCACTGAACTTTTATATTTAAATATATCTTTCTCTGTCACTGTGTGTGTGTGTGTGTGTGTGTGTGTGTGTGTGTGTGTTGCAGACAGATGTTGCACTGACAATGCAGTCAGGTGAGAACATTTCACCCAATAGCATCTATAATAATTAACCAATGAGCAAGAATCAGCAACCCTGGACCCTGACACACAAAGACATTCCTGAGCACAGATTGGGTTTGAACAGCTGTGTTTGCTCTCCTAAATACCTTCATGTTGCACACACACCTGCAGGATGTTCAACAGTGTCTTCACCACCACAGATTAGATAGTACCACCATTATTCCTCACAGTCAGCTCCACAAATCATCACCCATCACTGAGGTCCTGTTAGCAGAAAAGAAAAGTAATAGTGATCTTCCTTTCCCTTTCTCATTTTTCCGAATCTCTTCTCCTCTCTGTTCTTCTCCTCTTCTCATCTGATCATGTCTTTCTTCTTCTCTTGTCTCCTCTCAGCTTATCTTCATTTTTTTGTTTAGTGTCCTCTCCTTGCAGTTGTTCTCCTCTCATCTCATCTCATCTCATCTCATGTCTGTCTGAAGAACTCTGTCTAGATTTGCATCTTCTGTTCTTTTATCTAGTCTTGTCTGTCCTCTTGTTTTCTCTTTTTTCGACTCATGTCATTCTTTCCTGTCCTTGCATCTTGTTTTTTTAATCACATTTTATCTCTTCTCTAATCTTGTCTCTTCATCTCATTCTCTCCTCTTCTTACATGTATTCTCATCTTATCTCATCTCATCCTCTTGTATAAATTTGGTCACATCTCTCCTCTGTCATCTTGAACTTTCTTTTTCCCCTTCTCTTTGTCTCTCCTTTCTTTTTTCACTCTCTCCTCAATTCTCTCTGTTTCTCAAGTTATTTCACCCCCTCTGTCCTCTGTTTTCTTTATTAGTAAAAGTTTGTGTCCTTGTCAGGTTTGTAGTTGTAATATGTGGTGTTTATGGCTTCAGGAGGGTCACTCATAAGCGAGGCTTTAATCAGTGCCCTTTAATTCATCCTCTGGCTGTCTTTCTCGTCCTTCTCTGAGCCCAGTCACAGATGATTTTGAAATAAATCTGTTGATTGTAATTAGTGATGGCAAGTCCTGTGTTTCTTTGGAGTGATTGATGAGACACGACACTAATGAGCTGACAGCCTCAGTACAGTCCAGAGATTGGACATGCTTCGGGTTTGGACCTGCCCACGGATCTGACAGCTCTCCGAAACCCCAGCACAGTGATGATTTGTTTAACAGTGTTCTTCATTCTTTGGCAGATGCTTTTCCTAGGGCTTGCATTTGTGACAGGTCGGGGTTATTTATAGGCACTGGGTGGTTTAACGTATTATTAACGGATGCTGGCGGTTTACCGTTTCTCTGCCTGAGGGACCCCGGCATTCCAGATAGCAGAGGAACTAAAGAATGCTCTGGAAAGATTGCAGGCATCGGTTTATGGGTAGAAAACTATGGGTAATGAAGTGAGTGTATTCTGGAGGAATTTGAAAATGACAGGGCAGATCTTTATGAAAAATTTGCAGGGCGGGCACATCCATTCTTTTTGATTTTTTTTGACAAAGAAAACTAATTGACCATGAAGGGGAGGGATGGAATCTCCCATTTCACATTCCCAGGAACAAATCTCTTCATTTTAATACATTCTTTTATTCCTGGAATGTCTGGAAGATATTGGACTTTTATTTTGTTCGTGGTCCATCCTATTTTGTTCTACAATGAGGACAAAGAAAGACAATTTCTGGACCAGGAACTTCATAATGGTCCAATTTCTTCCAGCAGAAAAGCACATGTGCTGCTCTTTGAGATGTTTATTTGCCGTCCACCAGTTGGATGTGAAAATGTGGGTTTCTGACTGTCTGGTATGAGATGGCCAAGCTGGCCATGAGAAATTCATTCAGAATTATTGAGAATACTTTCTCCTAATCTAGAGCATTCAAATGTTCCCACATTGCCCTATTACATTAAATGAAAATGTGAAAGGCCTGTCAGTGTAAGTAGGCCCATAAAGAATAATGTTAGTTGAATCTATTATCGTACCTAGTCTAAATCGAGTAGAGCCTATAAAGAGGGACCAATAAACTATATTACTTTGGCTGAAGGAAGTCCCATAGACTTACAATGAGGAGAGACCAGAATATCAAATATTTTAACATAATCATTTATTGAATAATGCTGCTGCCCTCATTTTATAAAAGCTATAAACCAAGCTTTTGCTGCATGCCTTAACCGTGGTAAATCTTTGTAATGCATGGCCCCTTGTGGCTCATCTGTTTATTCTACATACCTGCCATGATTTGGGCGATGCCCTGTAATGCGTTCATTACAGACTGTGGTTCGCTGACCGTTGACACACACAGGATGGCGTTTTAAACTTGAGATATTTTTATCACTCTCTGGAGATGAGAGATGTGAAACCCTTAGCACCGGGTAGAAATCAATGGCAAGCACTCACCATTAATCAGAGTAATTTAATATCTGTGAGGCATCTGCGCTCAAGGTCCACTGTCACACCAATCTAGTTTGACAGTGGCGGTGTGGATTCAGGGCATGGATACTGTAACACTGCAAAGGGTAACACGTACACATTGTGGACAAGGAGAAAAAAAAAACTGTTTAGTTAGAGTATAAAAACATGCAAGTTTTGGGGTAAACTGCCCTTCTAGTGGTTGAAGATTTGTTTGTTGGTTCATTCTCAGTATGACCTAGAAACTTGAAGCTGGATAATAACTTGAACATGTCTATCTATTAATCTTGGGAGAAGAAAGCTTATCTTACAACAGTCTATGTTTGTGATGGTTGCGTAACAGATAAACAAGAGATCTTCAAAGGTACAAAGAGTTTAGTCATACTGAGTAATATTCCAGACGTCTAAGCTTACAATGTCTAAGTATTTATGAGTGTTTTTGCATAGGCGTCTGTCAGAAATGTTTGAACCACTCATATATTGCCCTAGTAACACAATTTATGTGTTTTCATTGGTGGGATTCGCAGCTATTCAATAATATAGCGGTAACTAGGCAGCAGTAATTGAAATATCTGCTTTAATGTGTGTTTTTAGGTTAAGGATTGGATGTGATATAGTTTTCCAAAAGCTCTTTGTACAAAAATCTCCAAATCTCCATTTCACGAGTTCATACTAACTGGTAATTTATCAAAGGGAAGCAAGTTTGGCATGCTCTCTGTAGAGAAGACACAGGGTTCGGCGGGCTGAGAGATGTTGACTGCACAAACCCTGTGTGCTCCCCCCGGAGAAGAAGCGAGAGAATGGAGGAGCAGAGGCAGAGGAGGGATGCTTAGATCAAGATATAGAGAGAGAAGGTTATTTATAGGAGGTATTGCGAATAAAACTCTCAGAAAACCTCTCTGAAACATGTACAAATAAGTACAAGTAAGATTTTTGGCACAAATTATTTTTTGAAACTATGTCCATGCATGAGAATCCAACTTTTTAACACTGTAAACAACTCTGAATGCACGAAAGTCCACGTTACCCCCCCTTACAACCAGGTGTAGGGTGTAAAGAATCTAATAGGTGAAGTATGTATGGATTGACAGATGGTTGAAATGGGTAATGCTGACTAAATTCAAAATATTGGAGAGTTTTTTCTCCTGCTGCCTTCTCCTCAGATACTGTGATCACACGGGTTGCCAGATTAAGAACTATACAACAGAAATGAGTGTTATTGACAGTGAAAGGTTGATGAGTTAATTTATCTGTATTTTTACAGATTTGTTCTTTTTAGGTTGTGTAGATTCTTCAATCTCTGACCCAGTTCATTTGCTGGCTTCCATGACTTCAATATTTTGCATTTTACACCAACTGGAAACCTGTAAATTGAGAGTGGGTGAATCCCCCAGTCCAAACCAAAAACAGACAGTCTGACATAAAGCACAAAATAACTGGATGAAGCATTGTTTTTCAGCGAAACAAAGATGTGAACTTGATAGTATTATTATTATATTTTAGTACAGTCAATAAATGACATACTGCACCATTAATGGTTAATTTTATTTTTGCTGCTACACTGCTTTAAATATTCCCAACAGAAGTGCAGATATGCTTGTTCGATGTGCAAGACGTGTAAAGAAGGTTAGTTCTGAAAGGATGTTTGATGTGCTGTGTGTTTGTGCATTGATCAGTGTTTAAATATGGCATGAATAAAAAGTCTTCTCTACAGAAGTATTAATCCGCTTGATTGAAATCGATTAGTTTTACTATGTCTTCATGAACTTTATGAAGAATTGAAGTTCTGGTGGAGTTTCAGTGGAAGGACACTCTCTCATCTTTTGGGTTTGGAAGAACACAAGGGTCAGTAAACTCGTCATTTATTGCAATTAAGCTTGCACCAATAAAAAAATTACTGGTAAAGCATTACCACTTGGATACATGGAAATGCTCTTGCCCTTTAGACTCCAATCTCGCATTCAGGTCTTGCTGGAACCATCCAGTCAATGAGATCCATTTCTGACTCAGAAGGAAGTTTCCAGGACATGGTTCTCTGAACTGCTGCACTCTAAAATAAATATTGTTTTCCTATTATATCAACATATAAATGAGCTCAATCAGTCTGAGGTAAACTGACGTTTAAATCACTGAGAGAGGGTTTTAAAACCCAGCGTTCTCTGCTGGAAACTCCATTTAAACACTGATGAAAATACAAAACTTCAGAACACACTCAGATGAAAACAGAGCACAGACGTAGAGGTACGAGAGAGGGCGGGAGAGATGTTATTTTTGATGTCTCTCGTAGGTTCCTCAGAGCGGATCTCTTTGGACTGTAACCTCTCTGAGGGCTCCTGCTGCTCTCTCAGTGTTTGGAGTGGATGTGAAAGGACTCCAGCTCTCTTTTCCAAAGCGCTCTCCAAATCTCCGCTCATTCATCACTGCACAGAAGAGCAGCACGCCACCCGCGCCCCGCTGAGGCTCAGCACCACAAGAACCAGACACCGGCAAACCAGATGTGTGTGCGCGTTACAAATGCAGGCCACAAATTTTTGCATTCTGCAGCATTTCCATCATGTTTTTAATCACAGTTTAATTGATGTAGCCCTGCGTGTCTCTGTCATATTACCTCATACAGTACAGTATGTCTTGCTTTCTCTACCAGCAACACTAAGTTGGTGGACTCAATTCCCACAGAACACATATAATATTTCAATGTGCTATAAAAATTAACATTCTGTCATCATTTCACCTTCATGCTGTTCCAAACCTGTGTTACAAGACATTTTGAGAATTATTTCAGTGATATTTCGTCAGAAAAGGCTATTGGAAGAATACAGTAGTCCTACTGAGCTCTTATATGATACATCAATGTGCTTTTTTCTCTCTCTTTTTGGGTTCCTGTAACATTTTACTTAATAAAGCCTTACAGGTTTGTGAAGGTGAATAAATGATAGGTAAACAATTTCTCATTAGGACAGACTTTTTGCACATTGTCAAACATTATTCTTGTGGGAGTTCAGATGCTGCATGAATCTGCAGAGCTTTCTGCTGAGGTTTCTTGAGGACCTGCTTCTAAGTAACAGATTTGAGATGCTCTTCAGGCAGCAAGATTTTTATAATGCCACTCATTTGAATTCAGCTCCTCACGAATAAATGCTAACAGCTATGTGATTCTGAGTTTATCGTTTTGATACAAACAAATACACGTCACATTTAATTGCAATGACTATTTTAACTAGATATAAGGAATACTGTATGTAAGCATGGTGAATGACTGAAGCATAATGCTAAAGATTGCAGAGTTGTTTAAGTGTGTTTTTTAGGCTAGGCAGTTGCTAACAAGTCTTAGGTGATAGTTTACCGGTCAAAATCAAGAAAGTATAATAGTAATTAAACAAGATATTGTACTGCCATAAAATAGCTTGAACTTTATTTGGTAACTTTTGACACATTTCCTTAAACATGCATTTCAAAAATCAGTTAATACAGAAAAAGTATTTTTACCTGTAATTTGAAAATTGCACTTTGTTACATTGTGCTTTAGGTTTAACCAGTGCTATATCATGACTAATTTGTAAGTATTTACGAAGTGGCTATAGTTTGCATTAATTCAAATGTAATTGTGTATGAATTCTGTAAGGGGTAGGTTTAAGGACAGGTTTAGCGGTGGTCTTTTGTATGAATTCCTACAAATATACAACCTTGTAAAATACGTATGATTTTTCACAAATTTTACAAATTCATACAAAATATGCCCAAATTGTCATGAGATCAGGTTAGGTATATAAATAATGTTTTTACAATACATTATGCTAAATGAATACATAACAGTAAAATTAATTGATCATGTCCAAGCAGAAAATAGTTCTAGTAAATAGACAATAGTAATACAGTACAAAGTTATAGTGTTAACAAAAATGCACTTGCTGAAGCAAAGGTGACATTTTGGTTTGCTTCTTTTAGTTTTTTTTATCATGACTCATAGGACAAAATTATTAAACGAACAGAAAATAATTATAAAATGATCCCAGAATGACTTAATTGAGCAGTATGCATTGCAGCATAAAAACTACATGCTATGACCTGCTCACATCTGAAACATTCATAAAGACTAAAACAGGTACAATGCACCTCTGATTATACACCACAAACAGAGACTCATTAAACACATCTCTAATCTAAACCACTGAACCACACGAACAATACTGAAAGAGATGAAAAGTCATGCGCACAGTATTTACGAATCCAATTGGTTGGCGTTATCTTGACTGAGACGAGGCGTAGATTGGTTTATCAGTTAGCTGGTGGGTGTTTATAGACTGGGCATTGTTTGGACACCCTCACCCATGGGAAACCTGCTCAACCTTTGCCTTGCGAGGTCATGTGACCTCATTGTCTTGTGTTAACAGTTCCTGTGGACGTCAGTGGATAAGCGACTCTTTATTTTTCCCTTCCTCGTTTTATTTCTTCCATCCGCACGGCAGGCCTGCGGGCCACACAGAACAGAGAGTGATTGATTTACAACAGGTTACAGGAAGGTCAGAGCCAAAATCAATGAGGAAACAGCGATGCTATTTCTGCAGAGAGAGACAGAGAGAAAGTGGAGGAGATATGTAGAGAGAGAGTGTGTGGGTCGCGGAAAGATTACAGATAAATAATTGCAGATAGAAATGACATGGAACACTGCTAGTTGTCACAAATGCTATATGTCAGTAACCATGAGGTTATGAGCAAGAGGTCAAGGTTTGGTTGGTTAGTGTGGTCCAGTTAGCTCCTACTGGTTGATTTTGTCACTACACAGTGAGTAAAAACACTCCATTGATGGCCAATCAGAAGTAGATTCACTTAAATAAAAACAATTTTGACTAGCCTCTATTCCACAAATTCATGCTCAATTAGTGTTGAGAGGTACTGAAGTCACTATTTTTTACAATAATGTGACAGTAACACAATAAAAAAAGTATTTGTGAGAAGCAGTTTTCTCCAACAAGCAAAGATTTGTGTGTTAGCAACTTTTTGCTAGTAGCGTATAGTTTTTCAGAAAGGTAGCTTGACTGGGACTTTGAGGTACTTTAACTTGGCAAGCCACCATCTTAAACTAGATTTGGAAGATAAAACAATATTTCAGAAAATGGCACTTTGGAAAGAAATATTATAGAGCAAGATGTAAATATATGGAAAGAGATATAGAGGAAGGGGAGGGGGAAAACTAAACCAATGAATGAGATCAAATGAACGTATAGATTTTATTAAAAACATTTGTTGGTCTAAGCAGAACTTCCACTTGCATCCTTTGCCATCTAACATATTCAATTTAACATTAACAGGGCCAAGAGAATGAAAGAGAACTTGGGAAATGTGATGCTAATATCTCATATCATCTCCCAAATGCTATTTATGAATTATGCTTCATTCTCCTTCCTTCAATGCCAGACGAGGGTATTGATTCCTGGAAAACTGACCTGGGACTTATTCATCATCTTGCTCAGAGCTGCACTCCATGATGATGTATTAAAATATATTGAATTGTTCATAAAATCAGAAACAGAAAACCACAGTTTCCAAGAGTATTTGGGTTCCTCAACTGTAGCTAAAAACTCTGCCAAACTTTGTTCATTGTTAGCAAACTAAGTAACTTATTGGTTTAAGTTGTTTTGACCACTTTCACTGGTCCACTTTTTTTGAGAGTTTAATGACTGTTGGTTGCACTCTGTTTCTCATCTTTGAGGGCTTGGCACAATATTCTTGGGTTTCGGAGTGGAACTGAGCTGCGACCTTATGAATGAGATCAAGGTCAAATGAACAATAATTACAATCCAACAATCACATCTTGCACTTCGTTTTAAATTTCATCACATCATCCATCATAAATATGAGATGACCGAGATGAAATGACAAAAATCTGAACTAGGCTCTGCCATTGTTTAGGATATAATCAAAAGAATTCCCTCCTCCATCTGACTGTTTCATAGCGAGGGACCTCCAGGGGTTTCTTTAATGTTTCCCTTCACACTTCTCACTTGCTCTCTCGTGCAAAGACATGACCGGATATTACAGATTTGACACATGGGGTTTTATTTATAAATTCTCTTCCTGAAGTATTAGTGCTGTTAGCCGCTAGCATCTAGGTGAGTGATCAAAACAGTAGTTGGATTGACGGGCTTGTTTTCTCTTTCTGCCCCCATGAAGTTTGCCTCTCAGCGTGACGGTGGCTCCATGAGACTTCCTGTGCTTTTTTCACGCTACCCACACTAGTTACTACAGCAGAGTATCAGAGCTCAACTCTGAAAGGCTAATGTCACTGTGGCCTGGTGTCTGGAGTAAGCTGATAGTTCAGCCATTTTGATATAATTACACAAACACAAAATCCAAGGATCAATACAGTTAAAGCTAAATCAGCAGCATTTGTGGCATAATGATAATTTGCACAAGATAATTTTGTTCTTTAAAGGGTTAGTTCACCTAAAAAAAATCATAATCATAAAAAAGTCATTAATTACTCACCCTCATGTTGTTTCAAACCTGTGAGACCTTTGTTCATCTTCAGAACACAAATGAAGATATTTTTGATGATATCAGAGAGCCATCCGACCCTCCATAGACAGCAACACAACTAAAATTATCCTAGATTCCATGACTTGCGTCTTCCGCCATTTTAGAGAGTATCACAATGCATGTGTGCGCTTTCCATTAGACGTAACCAACCAAAGTTTAAATACATGCGCATGCTTTTCCCAAGATGTCAACAAGTCTGATTATAACAAATATGTTAAAGCTTGCGTATGCGGTGTGATGAGATGCTCTTTAAAATGGCGGAAGCCATGTGGGTGAGTAATTAATTACAGAACTTTTAAAGGTTATATGGCTATACTATTGAAATAACATTTTAGTATTTATAGATTTGCCGCCTTTTCTTAAATCTTTATTTGATTATTGTTTTCTTTTTTTTACTTTATAGAAAAGTGGAAGGACATGACTGAAACCAGAGTTCCTATTAGCCACTGCTTGGTTGTGTATGGTCCAGTGTACCACAAACTTGAGAGCAAAAGACCCCCATTGCTAACAGACTGTATGTTTTTTACATAGCTGTCTGGTCAGTACATGTACACCATGCTGTCTGCCCTGCCCCTGCTGAGTAACACCTAAGATCCAGTATAACCACTTGCCTTTCACCTTCACTCTTCTCCATTAAGAGACAGTTTCATTCCTCCGTTGACCATTGCTTTCCGAGGACAAGGTCGGAAGGATGGGAACTGACAGCTTTTTATCATCTTCCCTCATAAACGGTGTTCAAGTTCAAATGGTCCTGCTGTTTTGTCTCAGATCTGCTGAAGGTACCTTTGAGTGAAACCATCTTGAATAGATCATTTTTAGTGTGCCTGAAGCAGCCAGTTAGGGCCTCAGCGAGGTAGGACCAATAATTTACAGGGGCAAAGCAAATAACTATAGAAATCCCACACACCCAGAGCAGTGGGCAGCCATTTTTTGCTGTGGCACCCAGGGAGCAATTGGGGGTTCAGTAAGTTGCACAAAGGTCTCGCCACAGTCATGGTATTGAAGCTGAAAGCACTGGTCATTCCCACCTATAATCCCTGTCACTACTGAGACTCGAACCCATAACCTTTGGAATACAAGTAAAAAAATCTGTAACCATTAGGACACAACTAATGCCCCCCACGACTGGAAGTCTAGCCCTGCTCTTGAAATGCCAGTGTACTGCACAGTTTAGCTCCATCAAGCCCTAACACACATGGACATTTCTAGTAAGTCTGAAGCATAGCCAGTGCCTAGGATACAAAGCAAGTTACTGTGCCCCCTTTCCTCTGCTCTGATTATCTGGTTCAGGTGTTTTTAATTAGAGTTGAAGCTAAACTCTGCAGGACAGTGGGTTTCTAGGAGCAGGTTTGGACAACCCTGGATTAGATAAATGCACAAATATAATGGCTAATGCTATGATTAGGGCTTACTTACTTACCTGCTGTTGCACTTATGTTTCCTAAGACTTGACCAAAAATGTTGCACTGATAACATCTCCTAAATGTAGCTTTTATTGGGAACAAATTTGTGGGACACTTTTATGCATAAATGCATAACAAATAGAAATATACAATAACAAAGAAAAATACTGCTTGCCTCTTTGCAAGCCTCAACCCTAAACCACATGGCCCTGTCAAGCATAGAGAGATCTCTGGCAGTTTTATCAGCCTGACTCCGGGTGCAACTGGGGCCATGATGAGGCTGAACCAGAGCTCCGTGGAGAGAGGGTTAGGGTTAGTGTCAGAGTCAAGGCAGGCCGCAATGGGGGAGGTGAATCTAGTTTGGTATTGGGGTTATGACTCTGGGTTAGGTTGAAGGGACATGGCTCTGTCAGTTCTAACTCTTGTCCATGGATCCTAATGGGGTTTGAATGAAGCCAGATGTTTTATTGGAATGGTTAGGATTAGTGAGATTAACACTTTAGGGGTCAAACAGGGAGACAAGGGTGAAGGTCAGGGCAGGAGGAGACAGGTGCAAGACTCCTCCTGAAATACCCCTCATAAGTCATATCTTAAACAGACATTCAAAGATCACACGCATGCAGCTAAATGCCTGAATACCAGATATCTGAAGAGATATTTTACATTATTTATTAAAGATACTGAAGCTGTGTATGCAGTTTGGGAAGTTTGCCACTAGATTTAGTCATTTTTAGACCAATTTATCAAGAAACCCTCCATGTGCAAGGTCTAGTTTTTCTGCTACAAGCAAACCAATTTCTGTGTCTGAGAGGAGAAATTAACTGCAACTTTTCCCTCAATAAATTCTTAATTAATTAATAGTTAGTAAGGTAGTTGTTAAGTTTAGGTATTGGGTAGGATTAGGGATATAGAACAAGGCACTAATATACTGCTAATAAATGGCTAATATTCTAGTAATATACATTCTTATAAGCAACTAATAGGTGTAACTGTAGAATGAAGTGTTACCGGAATCTCAATTATAAATCATGATTTCAGTCATTATTTCACCTTCAGAAAAACCTTCACATGACATCATTAAATATATAAATTCAAGGACAGACTCTCACAAATTTGACATTTCAAGATGCTGAGATGTTTTTTTGCAGTCATGGAGTGCTGTTGACTTCAATACTTTTTTCTTCATGGTTATCAAGTTATCTTTGGCCATTTGGAGAAATCCGCCAGTGAGCTGCATGCTTTTGTTTTGTGCTTGCTTTAACTTTTATTATAAATTTAGGGATTAGAAGTGTTGATGTGATCTCTTTTGACCTAAAACATTAAACCACCACCTAGAATATAAACACCATGCACAACGTAGTTTTTTCTTATTCTATTCTTTAACAAGAGTCCAGTAACCATAAGTTGAGTAGTTTTGTGTGTTAAGTATTATTTCTGGTTTTATTGCATGTGCCAATTTCAAGGGTTGGGTTTATTTTCATGTGGAATGTATGTGGTTTGTGAGACTCTTAGAAATGGAAAATTTCAAGTAAGTCAACCCCCCCCCCTCCCCCTTTAGTTATCCCGTCAAGTTTTTTCTTTTCTCGTACCCAGAAACAGGTTGCATTCCATTATTTAACAGAAGACGTAGATGCACTGTGACTTGAGAGGATTTTCCCACAGGAAAGGTTTTTATTTTGAAGGCTGGGAATGGCTGTGATGGGTTACCTTTAATGGTGCCCTCTTTATCAGGAGCAGAGAGGAGAGCTAAATAAAAGATGTGACACAGTCAGGAGAGCAGTGCAAAGTGTCAGTAAGAAGACAAAACATGGCTCAGAATTGGCATATTCTCAGTCCATCTGACTCAAAACAGGAAGTGGATCCATTTGAATCTCTAAACGCTTAGGGTTAGCTTAGATGACACAACCTGTGAACCCTGTGTGATGAAAACAGGTGCACTTACCAAATCCACAGTACACACAAATAGCAAACACTCTCTCCTACAAACATTAAATTGAATACACCTGCTTTGTTTTGCTGAAAATTCTCTAAAACCAAAGCTTCCATGAAGCACCATAGCCTCTTTGATAATAGCTCATACACTCTTGACAGTCGAGCACTGTGCAATAGCAGTACCCTTCTGTGTAGTGTTATATTTTACAGAACACTTATTTGCCAATCAAAATGTAATACCACTTTAATTTTATCCACAATGCAGAATTTGTGAGTAATTCCTTATTATACACACGCAAGTGGGATTTCCATAGCTAACCAGATGCATTGTGTGGTTCTAAAGCTGTGGGTATGGAACATATTAATTGTGTCTATAGTAATCTGCATCAGAAGGGTGTCCTATTATGGATTTATGCCCTAGTGCTTGATGTTTGTCATGTGTGTCCGTTTTGGGCAAAGTCTTCATGGGAATATAAAGCCCTTCCGTGGCTCTCTGTTCTGTCACACACATGATTCATTGAATTTGTTTTTGTGGGTGAAGGCTTACTCTCAAAAAAACATCAATTAGAGGAAATTGTACTGGTGGCATTCTTGAAACTTGCATGTGTGGTTTGGCCAATGAGTTTGTGCTAAAGTTGCGTGCTGGAAGGAGGAAAGCATGGCGTGCTAAACACGAGCCATGTCTCACTCTGGATAGAATAAACACATGTCCTCAGGGACCTGCAGAAGATTGATAAAGCTCCTGTTGAACTCAGGGAAATCCCATGTCTGGCACGGGCTGAATTTGGGGGTTTGTGGGTGACTAGGGTGGAGAGTTAAACCACTTCCCCTGCTTGTTAAACAAGGTCAATAAAAGACATTACACTCTGGGCTCGGCAGAAATCTTTAGCATGTCATTGCTTTCGTCTGCTGAAAAGTGACTTCAGGTTTTGGATGATCTACAGTGTCATGCCAGATGGATCTTTCATGGTGAGTTGAGGTGCGGATGACAGAGCTACCATCCTTAGAGACTGTAATCTGATGTGATGGATGTATAAAGATTGGTTTCCAAATCCAAACACTTCATAGTTTGTTTAAAAAACTGTGCTATGCTACGACCTGCAACTAGTAGTGGTGCTTTGTGTGATAAAGTTGTATAGACAACTTCTTGGTCACAGTTTGGTCTGCTGGGTAAAATTGGACTATGGTTGGATTAAAGCTCTAAATCTTAGGATTTGGTTTGAGTTAGAATTTACTCACACTTCAAGCAAGGCATGATGAAACATTTCCATCTCTTAATTAAGACCAGAGCCATTTTGAGAGCTGCTAGGTTAATTCAAGTGACAGTTCGACCCAAACTGACGCTTGCTTTTTTCCTCGCTAAAAACTTCAAAGCTTCCAGTCCAAACACAGCCGAAAGGCCTCTGAACCATCTGAAAGCTCCTCATCTATCCACAGTCACATGATTCTCCATTACTGCGCTGGGGTCAAGAGTGCAATGAGTTGGGAAACTCTTCAGTCCGTTTTTGCATGGGCATTCAACCCTGCTTCTTATCTCCAATTCTAATAAAACTAATAAAGCATTACCTGATTATAAGAAGGTTGGAACTAAACTTTGCAGGACAGTGGGTTAAAAACCCTGTATTATTGTATTGATTTGAATGATAGTACCCACTATGGGATGCAATTATCTGGGGCCGTCGCTATGGTTTCTGGGACCCCTGAACACATGAAAAGCATATTAATTTGGGTCCCCATTGGGCAAAATCGCATTGTGGTGGGGGTGGAATGTGCCCCTTAGTTCAAATCACTTCCCTTTTTTGCATCATGTCCTCTCTCTGTTCGCTTGGAATCAGCCCATCCTTCCACCTTGTTATGCACCCCTGCAATCCCCACAAGACTCCTTTACCTGTATTAACCAAAAAAAAACCTTTACTAATTTTGTTCATGCATAGTCTCAGACCTAGACGTCTTACCCACAGGCCGTTGGCTGAACGTCTGATCCATTTCTGGGAGATGTATGTGCTGCATTCTTTAACATTCTGTCTGGAAACAAAGATGCAGTTACACCAAACCCCCTCATGATTGAAGAAAGCCTTATCAGGATCAACAAAAAGGCTTGAAATTTTAAAAACATTTTGTGAAACATGTAAAGTTTACAGCAAAGCATTTTTAAAGTATGTCCAATTGTTTTACAGTCCAGTGTAAAAAACATGATCGGTTGCTCTACACAATCTAACATTTGAATGGAAATCAGGTGCTGGACGTCCAGCCAGAGGAGAACTGGCCGCAACTAAGCCTGGTTCTCACAAGGTTTTTTTTCCCCATTCTCTCATGGATGGGGTTTTGGTTGCTTGCCGCTGTCGCTTCTGGCTTGCTTAGTTGGGGACACCTGATTTCTAGTGATTACCAGCAAAAAAAATAATGGGCTACTTAATATAAGATAAACTGATTTTAGGTATGCAAGTAAAGAGGACTTTAATCAGAAAAGATTTTGTGGAGGGGGCTGATGACCTAAGGTGATTTGGGGTTGAAGGGGTTTAGGGACAAGGCTTATTCTTGTCATCTTAACAGTGCTTCTCATCTTGTTTCACACACTTCATCGCTCTGAAGGAATTCAACATGTTCCAAGAGTGAGAGTTACAAGAGGCCAATACTTGGTTGGGGAAAATGGTGGGCACCCTTCCCAGAAATAACAAATTTGTAGAGATCGGTGGAACATTGGGTTGTATGAAGAACAAAAGTGGAGAACTCGAGTGGAGAGAAGTCAGCATCAACAGTCAGAAATCTTTAAATTTACTAGTTATGATTGTTTTTTATCTCTTTTTTTTGCCATCTACCTTAATATTGTGCTAGTACATGTGTCACTGTCCACTTCTTCTCCATTTTCAGCTTTCTATCTCTCCTTCCCTCCCTCCTTTGGCTTCCAGGATCTTGTCCATGTTTTTTGTGGGTCACTTGGAAGTGGAAAATTAGCCTTCTTTCCTGAGGCAGGGATTTATCCCACTTATCTCTAAATTAGCTTCCAGAGTTCTCGATGATAATCGTACTGATCATCACAGTGAAACGGGAGCCCCAGTAACACACTACGGTAAGTGGTACATCACTACAGCACCATGGTCTTGCACACATCACTGATTAGCGGTCTGCTAACTTGATCCCTTTACAGTGAGGAGAGAGAGGCCGTAGGATCAGAGCTCCTTCTCTGTAGGTCTAATCCTCATCTCGAGCAGGCGATACTGTGATTGGACATCCCACAGTTTTAGCCTGTTTAAGCACTGCTATAGTTGCTCTGAGTTTGTGGAGTACCAGAACTTTGCATGTGTTGTCACTTATAGCACTATCATTGCTAATAACAGACAGGATTAGCTCTTCTTCTGCTTGATCTCATAATCCGCCTCTCTCTCTTTTGCTGTCTCAGCTCATCACAATCCCAAAAACTTCATCGTCTCTCTCTCTGCTGTGGCAGATCTGAAGGGTATTAAAAGGAATTGACCTCATGTTTGAGGTTTCTGGCCCTGTTCTTTGTCAGGGAGCTCAAAGCTCATTACCACAATGGCCCTGCAAGACATTAATTTTCTGGTACTGCTTTAATCAGTCAATCTGCAATAATGGCAACACATTCTACATTTACAGTACCAGAGATGTGCTTCTCAAATTGACTTAAAATATATATTCTTGCATTCCATTGTATATTGCTTGCACAACCTGCTGAAAACAACAGCTAAAACCAGCCTAGGCTGATTGGCTGGTTTAAGCTGGGAGACCAACCTGGTCTTGGCTGGTTTAAGCTGGTCAGCAGGCTGGATTTTGGACACATTTCCAGTCTTCTAGGCTGGTCTTAGCTGGTCAGGCTGGGAGACCAGCTGGAATGACCAGCTAAAACCAGCTGAGACCAACCAACCAGCCTAGGCTGGTTTTAGCTGTCTTGGAAAAGATGCTCATCTTACACATACTGTACATGCAAAAATAAAATATGCAAGTGCAAATAGCCCACCTTGTTGGCAGAGGCTAATTAAACTAGCTCCACCAAACAATGTGTGATTTGTCTAGTCAAAACTTCAAAAGGCAATTATGTGACAGCAGGTGGTATAGAGGGTAAAGCGTGTGCTATAGTCATTTAAAAAAAAAAAACACTTGAAACCAAGTTCAAATCCATCTTTTATTGTCTCAGTATGGTCGCATCCATTTAATCATTTAAATTAAAACTATAATTTCCACTCAATATATTATTATTGCATACTGTTTTATAATGTACTATAATACTGAGGTGCAGATCATTGCCACTATTTGCAGTAAGTCATATAAATAGTGGAAATATAATCTGTAGCCAGTTGCAGTTTAAATAGCATATTGCTAAGAAATTACTACAATGTTCACATAAATAGGCACCGTCTAAATAAAATGCTTTCTAAAATGGACAGTACAGTTGAATTATAAACACCATTTACCTCCGCAAGTTGAATTTTGGACAAATGAAAATTACAGTGTGTAATCAGATTAAATATTCCTTTTATATAATGTCGACACAATATTACTAATTTATCAAACCGTTTTCAATGATTTTATAAATATTAAACTGTCTGGGCAGTTTTGATGGACTTCTCAGTGTACTATAGCTGAAGATGCACCAATCCTAATATGCTAAACTATATAACATGAGAAGCAAGCAAACTGGGATTGAAAAACAAACTCAAAACAGCCGCCTATGACTCAATCGTTTCAGAGCACTGGTTGAGTTCACAGATGAATCTTCCGCTGTGTGATCTCCAGGCAGAGAGCTGGCGCTGATGGATGGAGTGCAGTGTTTGATGGATGGGCGGTGGGGAGAGAGAGGGGATGCTTGGCACTGAAGCAGCAATAGGAGTCTTGGCATGAGATCTACTTCCTGCGTGAGCTGGCCTGCGCTGCTCTGTGTTAATCTGACCTTGTCTTCTTCCCTGATGTGCCTGTAGGATTAACACTCGGTTTGCATTTATCCATCTAACCCTCTGCCTCCCTCTTCCTCCCCTACCACTCTCTCTACCCCCATAACACTCAACGCTGTGTCAAATTAGAGAAGGAGACAGAGAGCGTGAAGAGAGGAGCAATACTGTAATTGCCACCTCATAGAAATGGTTTCACTTCTCATTTTTTAACTTAAAAAAAAAAAAAATATTCTGTTGTAATCTAAAGATGTGGAAAAATGTACACTCAAAAAATGATTTTTAATTGTTTGCTCAGTTTACTTAAATAAAATAACACATTTTTTTTTCCTTAAAAAAACAACAACAAATCTTTAGTTTTTTACTCAGTTGTCATTTGCACTCAATTTTACTATGTTGAATGAAATCACATTTGTAAAATATTTTACAATAAAAAAAGTTAACTTGGGCCTGCACAAATTATTTACGTTGCACTGATTGAAACTGAGCAGTGGATTTCTAGTTCCCAGCATGCTTTGCATATGGATGAATCATGAGAATAAATGTTGAAATTAAATGCGTTTCATTTACACAAAAACGTCTCAGGTTACGACTGTAACCCTAGTTCCTTGAAGGAACGAGACGCTGCGTCCAGAAGACGCTAAGGGGAATGCCCCCAGCGTGACGGCTCTGAATAGTGTGTACAATCAACCCAATAAAATGGACAGACGTCATAGACGGGTGATGTCACCGGCCAGGAAGCTTAAAGCACATAGACTGAAACCGGCATTCAGTTACTTGCCATGAAGCAAGAGCCGGCAGAGATGCAGAAAGTGTGGTCGGCCAGACGCAGCGTCTCGTTCCTTCAAGGAACTAGGGTTAAAGTCGTAACCTGAGACGATCCTTTTCAGGAACTCGAGCTGCGTCCAGAAGACGCTATGGGGAACAAGATGCCCACTTCTCCACACTTTCAAACCCCTGCCTGTGTGTGTGCCTACTCACCAAGCACAGCCGCACCAGGAGTGGCTCGTAGGTCTAAACCATAAAAACGAATAAAAGTGTGAGGAGTGGACCACCCCACAGCCGCACAGATCTCCTCCAAGGGGACCTGACATAAGGGCCTTGGAAGCCGCAATCCCACGAGTCGAATGAGCTCAGAGTAAACTCGAGGTGGGAAGGAGCCACGAGAGTGCTTGAAGGTCCCCCACTCTCCTCAGAGAGCACAAAGCAAGCAAAACCGCAGTTTTGATAGTGAGCAAGCGCTCTGAAATATCGTCAATAGGCTCAAAGGGCGGTCTACAGAGGGCCTGAAATACCACAGTCAAATCCCATGATAGAGTGTGCCGGAGGCCTTAACCTCAATGCACCTCGGAGGAAACATATTACCAGGGTGTGCCTACCCACAGACTGTCCACCCAGAGAGGTGTGGTACGCCGATACTGCCGCCACATAAACCTTTAGGGTAGAATGGGCGACCGAGTGGAGAATCTAGCCTGCAGGAAATCCAGCACTGTACCGAATGGGCAGTTAACTGAGTCCTGCTGATGCTCTCAACACCAGGAAGTGAAAAGTTTCCGCTTCAGGGCATACAGTTTCCTCGTAGCTGGAGCTCTGGACTGGAGGATGGTCTCAGCAACCTCAGCTGAGAGACCTGAGGCTGTGAGGTGCGCCCCCTCAGAGGCCACACTCTCAATCGACACAACTCCGGGCGGGGGTGTACTATGGCCTACCCCCTGCGAGAGGAGGTCCCTCCTGAGCGGAATCTCCCACGGGGAGCCGTCTGGAAGGGAGGTCAGATCCGAGAACCATACTCGGCCCGGCCAGAACGGCGCAACCAATAGTAGGCTGACCGCCTCCCGGCGCACTCTCTCCAGAACTCCTGGAAGCAGAGCAATCGGGGAAAAAGCGTACAGACGCAGCCTCGGCCACGTCTGTACCATGGCATCCAGCCCCATCGGAGCTGGATGAACTAGAGAGTACCAGAGGGGACATTGCACATTCTCCCTCGTCGCAAAGAGGTCCACCTCTGCTCTGTAAAATACTCTCCAGATCTGCTTTACCACCTCCGGTTGAAGCATCCATTCCCCTGGCCTCGGCCCCTGCCTCGACAGAAAGTCTGCTTCTATATTCAACCTCCCGGGTAGATAAACTGCTCTGAGCGAGAGGAGTTTGTCTTGGGCCCATAGAAGGATCTGGCGCGCTAGCTTGTACAACAGGCGCGACCTGAGCCCCCCCTGGCGGTTGATATAAGACACTACTGATGTGTTGTCGGTGCAAACTAACACATGCTGATCCGTCAGGTCTATTAAGAAGTGTCTCAGAGCCTGAAACACGGCCAACATCTCCAGACAGTTGATGTGCCACATCAGATGACGACCGGACCACAGGCCGCGGGCCGAACGGCCACTCATGACCGCTCCCCACCCAGTGAGGGACGCATCCATCGCTAGCGTGACACAGCTACACGGAGCTGTGTAGATATCTCAGATATCTCCTGTGAGATGGATGGATGGATACATGAAAATATGCATCTTTTAGATCTATCGTGACAAACCAGTACTCGAACTTGATTTGTGCCCCGACCTGCTTGACAGTAAGCATCCTGAACTTCAGTTTCATGACTGAGCAGTTCAGATGCCTGAGATCTAAAATGGGCCGCAGCCCTCCATCCTTCTTGGGAACAATGAAGTACATGCTGTAGAACCCGGACTGAACTTCGTGATAAGAGACCACCTCGATGGCTTCCTTTCTCAATAATGTCTGCACTTCTTGCTCCATCACCAGAGCCTGCTCGGCGCGCACGAGTGTCGGTAATACACCCGCAAAGCGCGGTGGAGGTGTCGCAAATTGAATTCTGTAACCTCCTTCTACAGTCCGCAGGACCCAACGAGCCACATCTGGCAGTATCTTCCACGCTGCCAGATAATCTACTAAGGGAGCCAGCCTCTCGAGGCTGGCCTCTGGAAGAGAAGGGAGAACCAGCTGATTGTGTATACGCGAGCCAGCCGCAGATGGTCTCGCGGCCAGTTCTCCGCGAGTGCTCGCTGTTAATACACTCGGCCCCGTGATGTTTTCTGTAACGGGCTGAGGCTGAGGTTGGCGCTCGTCGGAAACCTCCACGCCCTGTAACTCTGGCAGGGTTAGTGGAAAAATTCCCTGAGGGCACTGAAAACCGACAGGAACCGTGTAATGCGGTACAACCTGCCTTTTTCGTTAGGGGCAGAGCAGGAGCCTCAGGGCTTCTTACGAGAGCTCCTCTTCTCCTGAATTGAGACTCTCATGTCATGTTTCGGTTTGGAAGAGCTCTCAGCAGAACGCAGTCCACCCCTCCTCTTTCTACGTGGAGGAGTGCGGTCAGCGACGCTCTGCTTATGGGTCTCGTGGTGTGAGAAGCTTGTACTCGGTCTGGGTCTCTCCCGCCTGGAGACCCCGCGAGCTGGAGAACGGCGAGGGAGGAATTGCTGAAAAGCTGAAAAAATTGCTGATCCCCACGAGCACTTTTTCCGCTCTGCCTCAGCACGAGCGGGGTCCAGCACCGTGAGGGATCGCAGCGAAGGCTCCCTTCTCAAAGAGAGCCTTACGAGAGCGAATCACGTGCACTGAAAAGGCATCACAGTGCGGGCAGTCAGCTCGCTCGAGAGCTGCTGCAGCGTGTTCAGCCCCCAAACAAGCCACGCATAAATCGTGCGAATCCCCTGGAAAAAATTTACCTTTCGCAGGGGAAAGCACGCGGTCTATACTCGCTTTTAATTCTCTCTTTTTTTTATTTGAGACGCTGTAGCAAGTGATTGTTTCACACACACACAGAGTACGCTCTGCTGAATGGCAAAGAACTGAATGCCGGTTTCAGTCCATGTGCTTTAAGCTTCCTGGCCGGTAATGTCACCCGCCTATGATGTCTGTCCATTTCATTGGGTTGATTCTACACACTATTCAGAGCCGTCACGCTGGGGGCGTTCCCCATAGCGTCTTCTGGATGCAGCTCGAGTTCCTGAAAAGGAACCCTGTTTTTATCACAGAAAACAATGACGCATATTAGTCATATGATGCAGTCATGTGACCAGTTCAACTGATAGCGGACGGCATTGTACAGCAGTTGTTTTGTTTGCTCTCAATTTCGACAGCCCTATTAAGGATTGATATGGTTTGTAAATGCTCCAGAAAGCTTTTCTTCAAAGAAGACGTAATGTAAGTAAATAAACGGCAGATGGAAATGATGCAGATCGAATCGTCTTACGTTTCACGCATGCGCAGTACAGGAACCTTAGCATTTTCAGTTGTTTCAGTGTGGATGATCAAGTCTTCGGAAACGATTGAAAACGCTAGTGTAGACGCGGAGCTTTTTTAGACAAAAATGCCATTTTCAAATTTATCCGCATTAGCGTAAACATAACCTCATTGTACTAGCATGAATTTTAGTCATCAGTACAGTTAACTTACTTTAAGTTCAAATAAATCAGTCTAAAAATGAATGGAAGTCTGTGACATAATTTTATTAAGTTAGATCAAAAAGCTCTCTAGTTAAACTCAGAGGGCATTTATGCCTGGTCTTTCATGAATGCACAGCTATCTGTTCAGAGAAAACACATGAAGTGACCAGGTGTAAAATGGCTCTCACCATCTTCTAAAATGGAAATATTATCATACAGTTGTGTCTTTAATTTTTGTCAGTGAGTTACATTTTGTGTTAAATTGTGGTTTTCATTAACATTGGTTCTAGATTATGTTACTGCCAAATTATGTAATTTTAACAAATAATTTTGGCCACAACTTCAGCATGCTATTGTAATCCTTCTAAAATGATGATTCCATTTCCTGGACAGTCATTGTCATTAAGACCCTGTTTTTTTGTTAGCTTGTTAATTTCAAACATCAGACGGTTAAGACTAGAAATACATTATATTTGATTTAAAAAATAAAACTTGGATTGTCCTTAAACAGTTTTTCACTGTAAATTATTCACTAAAATTACGTATATATGTGATGTTAAATCACTATTTTTTTCAATGTATGTATGGTAATCTAGCATACTTTTACCCAATTCTTTATTGTAGCATTTTTATTTATGTATTGGTTTATGATGGTGGTTATGACACACTGTCTGTGACCACTTATGTACTAGTGGCACAGCAGTAAAGCTTTATGCATGTCTGTATGTTCCATAAGCACTATTTCCAGGGGCTTGAAACAGGAAGAGGGGCTGAAGTTAAATTTGGGGAGTGCACAAGAAAGTGTAGCCTCCATAAAACCCACACTGGGTCCCCAAATACTTCCATGATGGATTTATGAACTAAAGAAGGAGAGGGGAATGAGCTGTTTATTTTAGATGTTTGGATGTGACCTTTTTTAAGACTGACCACAACTTAAGACAGAAAAAGACAGGACAGACGAGAGAATGAGGGAAAGGGTTAAGGGTTAGGCATCAACTTAAGGTCATTTCTTCATGGGAGGAAGTTATTAAGAGTGCTAAGAGCTCATGTAGAGAACCATGAGCCTGTGCCTGACAAACACAAAGAACATGAGAATCTTCAGCTAGACAGAGAAACACAATAGAAACTCAAAACCATTTAGAAAACCTTTTCAAATAACATTGGTTCTGCCGTCATGAAACAAGGGTTAAAATTACATCTGAACTCCCAAAAACTGAGATCTCTTTGGGTTCGGAGTTTGGTTCGGTTCTCATGGGCTTCCGCAGAAATATGGAGTTGGTTTGTGAGCAGGAATGTGAGGCGACAGGGGGCAGACAGTCTCGTTAGGTCAGTGCACTGAAGTAGTTTGTTATTTATGGTGTGGGATTCCTACTTTTCAGCACTCACCACTTTTTCACCTGCAGAGCCCCTGAACACGCTCAATGCTGGTCACAGTGCAAGCCTAAGCCTCAGACACCAACATGTGGAGGGTGGAGGTCTTTGACAACAATGAAAAAAACTGAACTGATGTCTGAACCCGGCAATGTTAGTAGGTCCCCAACCTGGGATCGATCCCGTATTCAATCCCTGGACGACACTTTTCCGGGACCAACGTGCAGTGTGAAAGGGACTTTATAGTTAGTAGAATGTCTAAAGTGGACTATCAAAATAAAGTGTAACCAACTATTAATTTAGATTAATAGTGCATTATGTATAATGCTTATACATAAATTAATCTCGAGTTTTAAATTATCTAGAAAATTAGACACAAAACAATGTTGCTAAGCTAATATCAGTTAATTTTGTCGTAAGCTCATCAAAATACTGCCTCCATTGACAGCTGGCTTGTTATTGGTTTTGGAACAGCTTGTACTCGAGTTTAAACATCATAGCATCATTTTCTTTTGCGTCAAATGTTGTGTTGGCCCTGACTAATGTCCATCTTACTTTTTTATGATCCCAATACCTTCTGATTCATGACACTGAAGAACGAAACCTTCCTGCATCTGTTCCCACATGAAAATCTGCATAACAGTATAAAATATGAGCTTATTTTAGGGCAGTGTTTTGTTAATTACAGATAAAGTACATCTTTCACATCCTCATGCATGGCCTGCAGACTGGGTGTGAAGTTACCCACAATGCCTTGGCGCATCTGCTGCAGGATTGCATCCGTGTAGATTCACACACCACAGAAACACAGAAAGAGAAATGGAATGCAAACATTTGCTGAGCTCCTTAAACTACACCAGAGAATAGAAAGCATTTATTATACGATGACAGTACCTACACTCTGCTGTCTAACCAGTGTTAGCTAGTCAGTTACTAGCAGTGATGCTACTAAATGTTATTTGTTAGATGCTCAGCTGTTACATAATGGTAACGTTTTCTACTTATCTCTCTCAATATGTACTTTAGTGCAATAAATACCAGGACAAGAAAATATGATCATATTACCCCAATTTTAAAGTCTCTGCACTGGCTTCCTATTAGGTTCTGCATCAGGTATAAAATATTACTTCTTACCTATAAGGCACTTAATGATTTAGCTCCTGCGTACCTAACTAGTCTTCTAACACGCTA
>JAUMHQ010000089.1:1811923-1836580 GCA_032361165.1 Enteromius paludinosus | reverse complement strand
CTCCTTTTTGTACATTGTGTAATTCAAATATGGTGGGGACTTACATGCATATGTTTTTTGACTGTCCAACTATCAGTTTATTTTGGGATAAGGTTTGTCGAACAATCTCTGAACTCTGTGATAGGTTTATTCCTAAATACCCCAATATTTGTTTATTGAATGATGACTACGACCTTAATTTTAACGTTTACCAACGTCGGATATTGCATACTGCACTGACTGCAGCCAAGAAGGTTATTTTCTCAATATGGCACGAATCCACATTCCCAGCGGATAAAATGTGGCTTATAGAATTAAAAAATATTGCACTGCTAGAGCGCTCTACAGCAAGGATGAACAAAGCTAAACCCCATACAATCAAAGCATGGTCTGAGTTCAATGAAAAACTTTCTATTATAATAACTAGATAGACTAAACTGCACTGTAAGGCAAATAGTACTACATCCCAGTTGTAGGTAGGTTGTTTGTCACCCCTAACATGTTTTTTTTTTTTTTTTTTCATTTATGGTTTCATGTACTTTCTGCTAATGCAAACCCTGGCTTGTATATAGTTGTTGCTAGCTAGGTAAGCTAGCTTTGTTTTACAATAAATAAAAAATCACAAAAAAAAAATATATATAATAATTTCTATTAATAATAATTGGCGGCCCCCCTGTAATACCGGCCCACAGGTTGAAAACCACTGGTCTAGTCATTTCAATAATTGAGAATCAATTTAGAATACTGTAATGATCTGGCAGTCAGCGCTAGCTGCCAGGTGTATTATGGGTATTTCTTTAGAGTTTACTTATGTTTATGTCATTTAAGCAAGACAGTTGGGTTTTTGTATTGGTGATGTTATGTGTGTTTATGTTCAATATAGTTTGGGTAGGTTTGGCTCATTTGCAGCCCTGTTATAAAAAAATGTAACTGTTACCATCATGGACAACGATGTGTAGGGGAGGTACTAATTGATATTGTCATACCTAAGTGGTGGTCTTGCCCAGGGAGTAATTCCACGTAGATCCACCACTGCTTACAATAATAACCAAATCTTTCTATACTTGATGGAAAATGGGTATTGAATTAAATGCAGAGAGAGAAAGAGCAAGTTAGTTAGACATGATAACATGCAACTATGGGATTAAAACTCTGTGAGAACTTCACATAACACATGATTACAAATCGAAAACATATTATTATTATTCAACATTAGTTGATTAAAGCATTGCATCTATTCTCTTCCAGTGTGTGTGTGTGTGTGTGTGTGTGTAAAGTTAATTAGCCCCTTGTGACTGCCTGTGGGAGAAGTTTAGCCTTTAATTACACTCATCAAATTATAATCTTCTCTCTGTGAGTATGTGTGTCCCTTAATCTTTGAATAATCCCTTGAACTTCTCAACATGGGCCATAAATACATGAGTACATCAAGTTTTACCATAAGCCCAGCTCTATCTCTCTCTGTCAAGTCTGTTGAATTGTATGATGTCTTATGCTTCTGACGTTGCAGAGATTCTTCACATAGTTCATGTAGAACCAAACCATGCTCAACCTTTAAGAAACAAAAGATCTCTTAACCGTCTGGGGTCGGCTCTCTTGCACTTTGTAGCTGTTTTCTGGCATCAAGCAGCTGTGCTTCACTGTGTTTTTAACTGGATTCATGAAATGTTTTTTTTTTTTTGGACAGGGAAGGCGAGAGATGTTGTCCGAGTTCATTAGCTGTGTTTTGCTGCTAATGTACAGTCACGTCTTGTTTTGATTAAAACAGCAGAATTTGACTTTGTTCACAACCCAAAATGGTTGGAGGCTAAGGATGAGAATCGCCTTTGATTCAGCCATAAAACGGGTTGATTTATTGCCCTGGTTGGGTGACGATATGAGAGCAGATAGCAGGGAGGGCCAAGGATCATTCACTCCATTTGTGATACAGATTGCAAAAATAACATTCTTCCAGCGCTCAGCCACAACATGGGCCATAACTCTTGATAAGTGGTCAACTGATCAGCACAAATACAGAAAAGGCAGTGTCCCAATATCCATTTTTCGAGTCATGGGGATGCTGGAGCCGATCCCAGTGTCTTCAGCCATATGCAAAAAAATTAACTGCAAACATCCAATTAACTAATCCTGACTCCTGTTTCTCAAAAAAACCAAGAGAAAACACCAACACTGCACAAAACCACAGCACAAGAGTGAAATCTCACACTCTTTTGCCAAAGGAATGTCACAGACACTGATTAAGAATGAAAAAGCGATAACAAACCAAATACTAATTTCTCTCTGATTCTGATTTTCCACTGGTTATGTTAATGAACACAATTAGTACACTAGCCTAAAACATATTCAAATTCAGTACCTACTGTGCCATTTATCAAACCCCAATCCAAACTATTAACAACCCATAAAATCAGAAAGAAATGCTAGTTTCAAACAATTTTCTTCAGGCTCCCAATTTCAGTTTTAAATTTAAAACCTAATAAGGATGTTGTTCCATAAAAAAAATAAAAAAAAAATAAAAAAAACATGCTGATCCAGGAATATGTCCTAATTGGCAAATCACAATCACCGGATAGCCACATCATGAATCCTCCTACTTCACTTCAAGCGTTCCTCTTGAACGCAAAAGAAGGATCAGTGGAGAACAGAGTGTACTAAACAGAGTGTGTTTCTAATATATGGAGAGGCAGGCAGAATGTGTGGGTGTGGGGTTCATTTCCGCTAATACAGGAGCAGTACAACATTTCATCATGGTTGAGATGGTCAGACTCATGGGAGTTTTTCTGGTTATCGCATCATCAGCACCTGCAGCACAGTGCTGAACATACAGAATTAACCAGGATGAGAGCGGGAGAGACTCACAGGCAGACAGTAAGCTGTTCTAAGCATTTTTTGGAATACCATGCATAAAATGCTCCCAGTGCCTGACATATATTACTAAAATCAGTGTCCTGAGAAATCACACCTGGTTCTGTGACAGCACTATGCTTTGTAAACAGAAAGTACAACTGACTGCCACTCATCTTGCACATTCAGGTTTGCTTAATTTGGATTTCATTCTAATATCTAAAGAGGGTTTGGAGGGGAGAACATGTGTTTGAAGTTATGGAGGGTGGTCTTGTTCACTGGCTACAGTACGTCTGGTGGAAGTCAGCAAGATGGCTAACATTTCATACAGTAGCGTTGAAAGAATTACATGGGTTTTTATGTATGTATGGCTTGTTCAATCTTTGATTGTTGTTTCTCTTTCACTACAGGTTAACAGTCTACCAAAGATTAAAAACCAGGCATTGAACTGAACAGAAACTGCATTCTGGGAATCACTCAAATATTTAGCTGGATTCAGCCAAGTCACAGCTATGCTTTAGGAGTTGTGTAGGACAATGCCACAAATGGAAACAGACAGGAAAAAGTGCACCAGGAAACACACACATACCAGAAAACACACGTATCCACGCGGACCGTGAAACAAAAACCTTTCTCTCTAAGGACTCCCACTTTGGGCCATGTGTTGGACGTGAAACATTCCAGAAGCGTTAAATGATTCCTGTAGGAAATCCAATCCGCACACTTCTCGTAGACCTGCACCATCTAGGCTAGCCATCCATTCACTGGTTTTTCTGTGGTTCAAAGGTGTTTACCATGAAAACCTTCTGTGTCTGGTCCCGCATCCCTTCCTGCGTTACAGGTAAATGTCCATAATCGTTTGCATCTCGGCGTGTGGCAGCAGAAAATCTTTGATGAATGAAGAAACCCCCTGTGAAGGGGACCAGGAAGACTTTCTGAGGGGCCTTGCTAATTCATCAAAGACACATCGATAGACCCTTCAATTCTTCACAGAAGCTCTCACGCACTTAACACACGACTGAGAGGTTTGAACTTTCGCCACACTCTTAGAGCAAAGGATGCTGGGAAAGACTCTATGGCAGTTTGATGTGGCTCTTTCCTGAGCCGCAGGCCATAAGGAGATTTGATTCAGACCATGAACATTTCAAAATTGTCTTGTGACACAGACTCTGAGTATTCTTTGAATGTTTCTTGGTTTAGTTCCATCTGTTAGTAGACGACAGTGACTAAATAGATGTGTATGTGCACCCACAGTGAGTAGAAAAAGTTATGTTGTCAGATTAATGTTAGTAGCTTTTGACCGTTAGGGGACTTTGAGATGACATGAACATGACTGGCAGTTGCCTCCTGAAAGGGACACTTATCAACACACACCAATGTCAATCAATACACTCTAATCATTTTTCCTTTCAGGCCATAGCTTGTGTTCCAAAAACCTTCATGCATGTCCCTTTGAAGATGATCAGATTTATCTAGTAAATACATTTGATCTGTGCTTCTGGAAATCAATGCCTGTTACAAACTTCTACCAGTTACAGAAAGTACACATTATTTCCGCCTGGTAAAGTGAGACACTCAAAATAATATTTCTGCAAACCAGTTGTCTTTTGAAGCATAGTGTGGCCATGCCTCCAACCCCAACCCACAGGACAATTTTTAATATAACTCTGGTTGGATTAGTCTGAAAGAAGAACATCATATTTTCCTAGGATGCCTTGAGGGTCTGTCATTTTTGGGTGAACTTAGCCTTTAAGCCCCGTTCACACCAAGCGCGATAAATATAAAGATAACGATGACTATATTTGCAACCACACCAGTGAACAATATTGTCTGTTTATTCTAAGCGCAGATGTGTCTGCCGGTTTTTAATTCTGAAGCGTATGAGAAAAGGATGGATATCTTTATCATTATCTTTGGTTGTGTTAGTTTTTTTTTTATTTGTATTTTTATTATACTTAACATACAAAATTATAGTGCATATTATAAAATCATAGCATGTTAAAGTGACCTCAATATCACCCAAAACAAATGTGTGTAAATGTTTTATATTTATTATGTTTTATACAGCTAAAAGATCCTGGAAAAGAACACCGATATGACAAAATGTGTACAGGGCATTGAAAAAATGATATCATGTTAATTTTATATTTTCCCCATTAAATTAGGAAAAGTCATTCAACACTGCAAAAAATGCTTTCTAAGACAAGATTTTTGTTCTTATTTCCAGCCAAAATATCTAAAAATTCTCAAATCAAGAAGGATTTTCTAGACAATGGGGTAAGAAAAATATTCTTATTTCAAACAGAAAACAAGATTATTTTGCTTACCCCATTGGCAGATTATTTTGCTTGTTTCAAGTAAAAACTCACTTAATTTTAGCTTGTTTTTTCTAAAAACAAGACTGTAATTGTTTCTTGTCTAGAAAATCCTTCTTGATTTGAGAATTTGTAGATATTTTGGCTGGAAATAAGAAAAAAAATCTTGTCTTAGAAAGCATTTTTTGCAGTGAATCTGAAGCAAAAAAAAAAGTTAATTATATATGTACATACGTCAAACATTGACCCCAAGGATGACAGGAGGGTTAACACTTTATTTTGATACTCTTTTGAAAGATATGCTACCTACTAATAGTAACTTGGTCAATACTTTGCCAACAGTTTACTAATACGTTACTGAGAGTTAGCTGATATATACTGTAGTTTGCAAAGTTACTTGCAGTTAAAAAAAAATGGTGAAGCATTAAAATTAAGTGTAACTGCTTTACACTGTTAAAGTGTAAAAACTAAAGCCACTTTTTCCACCAGCAGGCGGAATGGTTTTAACAAATGGTTCCGGTTCCGGTTACCACCTGAGCTTGGTTCAGTACAGCATGGATAGAAACTGATTTCAGCCTGGAATTCTCAGCATGGTTAAAGCAACTTACATGTCCAGTAAAAGTATTCTAAAAAGTGTTCTTATTTACTTCCATGCATTCTAAAACTGATGTCAACACATTAAAATATATTTTTAACTTCCGGTGCTCTCCAGAGTTCCTGGCCTTGTTTCCAACCGATTTGGTTGGAAATGGTGTCAGGATTGAGTGTTTTTACAGAATGTGTAGAGGGAGATTTCACAGAGCTTGTCTGGCACCCGGGCCTTCTCCCCAGAGCCCCACACATCGCTAACACACACACCACTAACATGCTCATAAGTGCAGGTGTTTGTTTTTAATTGGCTAGTTAGCTGAGAGACATGTCTTACCTGACTGCTTACCGCTGGTGCGTATCTCATTGCGATGAAGAGCCGGTGGAGCCTGTCAGGACTCAGGGCCCGACACACGCAATTTGAAGTGGCACTTTGTCAGCAATTAGCCTAGATTTAGTGTCCTCATGTTGGTGCCCTGACGGGATTGTTAGGCAATGTCACTGACCTGTATTTTTTTTGGAGCAAGTCGCTGGATTTCATGGGGTTTCCAGTGGGTGGGGTTTACAAATCAGTTGATAGTCCAAAGACATTCCTTTCCAATTATGGAAAGATAAGAAGGTAAAAGGACATCACTGGAACATGTCAACATGAGAGAGCTCTCTGTTCTTCTTCAATAGATTGTGAATTGATGTTTACCTAACCACCAGACTAACTTCATTGTGAGGTATATCCGTTATGCTAAAGCTGAATGATATTTAAGCTTATCTAATGCTTGTGGATATGGTGGTTAATGTTTGTGTCATGGTTTGAAGCAGCTGCTATTTGATGTTTCTTTATGGCACATTCAATATTGTTTGAGATGTATAGCTGTTAGCGGACAAGGCTGAATCCAGTATCCAGTATGGCAGGTTGACACTTCGGCGTGGCGCTACCGTGACACATCATTTGCACAAAGAAGCACAGTGTGTTTGTCATGTTTATTTTTCCTCTGATATTAATCGGGTGACGTTTCAAAGCCATATTGTTTTCATCAGCAGTGTATGAATAGTGAATTTATAGCAGTACAGGATGTTTGTCTCTTTTATTTGTGTTGGTGTGACTGAGCTTTCCATGCTTTGCAAGTTGCCTATTAGCATGCATATTATTTATTAACACATTGGCTGTTCATTAGCACCTATAAATCACATATGTATGACCATTTTTAGGCAAAAGTTATAGTTAACATTTTATTAATAGCAAACACTGAACCTAAAATAAAATAAAGTATGACCAACCTTTTAAATTGGTCAATCAGCAATTTTTTATTATTTCAATAATCTATATATCTATAATAGTTGCGTCACCTTGTAGCCGTATCATATAAAAAGAGCGATAGCATTATTTGCTTGTACAGCTCAAACCCATGAGTGATTGCGTCCTTCTACTTTATAGAAAGGTTTTGTTATATTTTACAAGCCACTCAAATGCCCAAGCTAAGAAACCTACAGCTGTTCCCTCTGAGTTTCTACCATTCATAAAAAGACATGAAATCACCCATTTTATACATTTATAGACAGCACAAGCTCTTTTCCACAGTCCAGTGACACCCATAAACACAGACTGTCCCTCACTATACTTTTATAATGCAACCCAATCACTCGCCCCGGGATGCCAAGAACCACCTCACTCATGTCTCAAAGACTCTGACAAACGGATGACATTTGTGGAGCGAGACTGGATCCTGCCCTTTGGGTAATTTATAGTACTATATATGTTATTGTAAAATGGATAGCTTTGACCGTAAATTTTGATTGGATGAGTCTATTGCAAAATGCAGATAAACACACACCTGTGAGCACATTCTGCATTAATGTGCCAAGTTAAGCATTCTGGCCACCGTAAACAGCCTTCATTTCGGCTAGCAAATTTTATTACTTGGCACATTATGGCTGAACTGCATTTATTGGATTACTTTACAAAGCATTGCATCAATCAGTTGCCTGAAGATTAAACCGTGTTACAATTTAGATGCTAAAAAACTGCTTCTAGCTATGTTAAAGAAAGGTTGCTTCATAAAGACACCACCTTAACCAAGTTCAGTTAAGCATGTGTGCCAGATCCTCTGTCTCAGTTTCACTACACCTTAAATGGAAAACTCTCTTTCTGTCTGAATCCGTCAGACCTTACACTGACCCTTTATTTTGCATGTTAAACATTAACACGTATGCTTGGCTGCATTCCTAAAAAAAAGAGAATTATGAAGGGTTCACACAACGGTCTACAGCTTCTGAAAGAAACGTGTGAATCATAAGAATATGACAGGTGTCACATTATAGCCTCAAAAACATCTATTCACCAAACTATCACATTTTGCATGTTCACTTAGCATTCCAATTTTTCAGGACAGTTATCATTGCTAGAGCATTGCAGCTTAGGATCTGGAACAATGAGCATGAACCGGGCACTCTTTTCTTAGTTCTGGTCTGTATGTGACATATTAATTATGTTCATGCGCCATGCATTGAGCGTTTAAGGAATAGTTACGTGTTGTCATCTCAAGTCATCACTATATGTGCTTATTTTTTGTATTTTTAAATTAAGTTGATATATGCATACGCATATCATCACAGCAAAATTACCATATTCCAGATATGATCTGTAAGTGTGTTTAATCTTGGTTCATATATCTGATATGGAAGAAATTATTGACCCTGAACTGATGATAGTAAGAAGACAAGAATATGAGATTCAATAGGGGCGCATGGTAGGATGCTCAGGTTTCTGTGGGTGGGAATCCCCTCATCTCAAATCAAGCTGAATTTGCTGATGGCGGACTTGACCAAAACATTTATTAACAAAGGACTACTGTTATCTTACTGCTTCAAATGACAGTCTGCAGTCACCAAGATGTATTACAGAAAACAATCATAATAGTTCAAGTTCTAATGTGGTTCACTGGAAAACAAGTTCAGTAGTCTGGGTCACCGTAATACCTAACCATCACGACACACACCATTCACGCTCATGCTCAAAGATTTCACAGAAAAACATCTGGAGAAAGGCCTCTCGCACAGATTTCTGTTCAATTACTGTTCTTCTGCACATCAAACAGCACACGGAAAAGAAAAGAAAGAAACAGACTTCTCCACATTCCGGCAGCGTGCCTCACTCCGGACAAACTTCACACACCTTCCTTTCTGTGTTTCCAACCTGTTCTCTCTTTCCACGGCCAGCGCTCAGGGAGTCGCACATGAAAGAGCCGCCTATAAAAGAGAGCTAATCTCCCGGTTCTTAAAACACGCTGCGTTTATTTTTACAATCTGCAGCTGCACCTCCCCAGCGCTGCCAGTTACGTGTGCTTGCATGCATACATGTGTGTGTGTGGAAAGTGTTCTGGAGTTGAAATTGAGAAGAAATGTAAGAACATTTGATGGAGAAAAGAGAAAGAGACCTTTATTGTTCTCCTGAGAGGAATTATATTTTCACATTTTCTCAGGCCTTCACAAAATCTGCAGCTTAGATGCTAAAAAAGAAAACTCAACACATTTGCAGTGCTAATATTTAAATAAAATTCAGCTTTAACTCTAAACCCTGTTAGGGGAGGGAGAGGGGGGTTAATCCCGTCTTTGTTGGTCTTAATTTAAGATGGTTACTAATCATGGCATTTTCAAATTTTTTTTTGAAACTGCAATGGCTGGAGGCAAATATCAATCAATCAATCACTTTTATTTATATAGTGCTTTTAACAATACAGACTGTAGCAAAGCACTGAACATTATCAAACAGGAGAATAGAGTGATGGTAATGTATAATGACGAGATTAAACTATTTATTTATCAAATTTGACTCTGTAGTCAAAACGACGATAATCGCTAGAAATTAGGTGTCCCCAACTAAGCAAGCCAGAGGCGACAGCGGCAGGGAACCAAAACCCCATCCATGAGGGAGGGGTGTGATAAAATATGACATCTTTCTCTCTTTAAAGCTACTATAAATATATCTAATATGACAATATGAAATATGACATCTTTCTCTCTAGCTTCTATAAATAAATCTATAGTCTCTCATTTCTATCATTTGCCCAACTATTGCAGCAGAAATGTGAAAACGGTCCACAGATTCGATTGATGTATTGCTCTTCTCTGTATGATCGAACTGAATGAGTAACGAGTTGAATGAGTTCTTATTGGCGACCCCTGACCCCAGGGCGCTAAACCCACTCTAAAACTACTGTAGCTAAACAGACCAACTAACCAACTTTGGACTGGCTGGAAGACCAACTAACCTTTTTGAGAAACAGGAAGCCGCTGAAGAAAAGTGTTTGCTGTGTGGTGGGATTGTGAAGCAGGGTGATTGTTCTCCAAAGGTCAGCAATCATGAAGAGTGAGAGTCAGGGTTTGCCCATATTATGAGGTCCCATCCTGAAATGCGGCCTAACCATTGAACTCTTCTAGGTTGCCACCTGCTCGTCTACTTAACCCTCTATGAGTTCAATAGGGTTTTCCTGGCCAGCGTTCAGGGGCTCTAGTAAAGGTTGGGTTCCTCATAGAACATCTGCAAGAAGATTACACTTCATTAGTTTATTAGATTAAAGATCAACTTCTTTTTTCTACCTTTTCTCCCAAAATGTCTCTAGTACAATGTACAAGTGAACAAAGTTGCCAAAAAAAATTAACTGTTGGTATTCGCACTTGTGCATCAAATGCATGCTATTGAAAGTGGTAGCTGTGTCTTTAGGATCTCAGTATGTCTGCACCAGGACATGAATATTGTTGTGTCATGCTGTAACAATTTTAAGCTGTCTACACTGAATACGTCAAAGAGAACGTTTTAAATCCATTTGTTCTGTTGTTGGAAATAGCACAAGTGTGTGGGTTATGGCAGAAACAACACAATCTCATAGTAACTGGTAACTATCAGTGATGGTTATGTGTAGGGGTGGACCTTCATGCTTTTTCCTAAAAAAAAAATCTCACATATGAAATCGCCACTTTGTAAAACTGTTATGTTTTTGGATTGGTAGAAATAGAACAGGCATCAGTTGCAGTGTTGCTAAGCCTGCGGTTTTCCTGTGGAATTGGGCTACTTTAACGTTCTTTTCACGGGTTGGAGCCCAATAATGTGAATCTCACAAATAACTTGTATTTTACCCCACTAGAACACGATTTTTTACAGGGAATTGCCCCTGAAAACCAATTGGACTAATTTTAGGCTAGTGTTGAGTAGCAATTAGGTGGGTTTTGCTGTGATAACCTGGCAAGTTGGCTGTCATGCTTTCAATTGCTGCAGTTTTCAGTTGAAATGCACACTAGAGGCAGTACAAAACATGGCTACTGTATATCTGAAATCGCCGCTATTCCCTCAATCACTACTCCTTAATAATTCAGTTAACCTGAGTAAAAAAAAAAAAGTAAATTCAGACATTGAGTGCATCGGAGGGACTGCCATTTTTGTATAGTTTGTGCTGTTTAATAATCACTTGGACCTGGCATTTCCAGTAGTAAGATTCAATCATTTATCTTTATCTTTTTTTTTTCTTTTTTTTATCGTGACCCCTTTTTCATGCTGTAAGACTTAAAAACTGATACTTCCAAAACAAAATTTGTACCATATTTGTGTTAATTCGTATGATCACACTCGATCACACGATTTTGTATGATTTGTCTAAAACCCTATGACGGGTAGGTTTAGGGGCGGGTTAGGTTTAGGTCATTTGTAAAATATGTGCAATTTAGTAGAAATCATATAAATTCGTGAGGTTGTAAAAATTCATATGAATTAGCCACCTCGTAAAATATGCACGAATTGCGATCAGGTTGATACTTCTGAATGTCAGCATTGCATATGCATTATTGGCCAATAGACTGCCCCTTGTGGCAACATGGAGAATGCAGTTCATACTTGCCTACTTGAAAATATCAAAGTTTATAGAATACCAGAGATGTGCCACTTGAATAGTTTTGAATGGGAGAGAATGCAATGCTTAACATGGAGTCCCGCCTTCTGAATAAAATAGCCAATCGCTGATCTGCAAAAGTCAGCGTGTCACCACTTCTGCCGTTGGAAGGTTGCTATAGAAACATTCTGAGACGTGTGCCTTTTATAATGGTTTTCGAGCAAAAGAAACAGCATTTATTGCACAGTTATTGTCCGATTTTATTGGTGATTTCAAATATGCAATTTAATCGCAAGCTTAGTGAACAGTTTGGGAGAATTTGATGTTTCCCTATTTAAGAGATAGGAGCTGCACTTCAATGCCCAAGAGGCATTTCAAAGATGGTCGCCGAGTTACATGACTTGTCTTAAAGAGACTTTGAAACTGTTCAGGACACGACAAAATGAAATCCAACTCTTAGTGTTTTTTGCTCACATACTTGAGTGCGTTTCAGGTCTTGCCATCCAGAACACAAGGGCCACCCCTCATTTTATCTGTCCTGAATTTGTTCTCCTGTAATATTTTCTCATTTTCTACTCCCGCTATCTCTTTATTCGTTCATTCTAGTCCTGTTCTTTATTGCTCTAGGGAATGACAGATGTAGTCTAATTATCTGTGCATTTGCATGTGTACTGCACTAAACTGCCAATGATTCAGTTTATGAGCGATTGCAGTATGTTTTTGTGCATGTGTGAAGGAAAAGAAGTACTTGAGTTGAGGATGCATGGATACTATACTATATGCTGGAACTGATGTGTGTGATTAATGTGTGTTGTCCAGTATGAAGTGTCCGGGTTCTTTTATCAGGGGTTCACTGGGGCAGGTCGAGTCTCCAGCACATGTCTACGGTTCACCATAACAGATAACACAACCATCACTGTTGTCACGGTCACAGATAAAACACAAACACTTCACACCTCATACATCACCATTACCCACCATGCCCTGGGAATGGAAGCGTGTGATTATTAGAGTCACCTGTGCATGCACAGTTTGAAATGTTTGTAGCTTTGTGGATGCTTCATATGTATTTACATGCAGGTCAAACCTAGCCATACTCCGCAGACAAATAAGCTGAAAATTGTCTTGAGGAAATGTCTACCTACCAATGCTAAAAACGCAAATATTTCTTATAGTTTTAGGGTTTGGGGTAGGGTTTACAGGTGGCAATACTTTGAAAAGCAATGTGTGCATGCAGTTGTAGATGATGCTATCTGTCAAAACCAGCAAATAATTAAATTTAATCAAACTGAAAATAATCCCTTTCTTCTTTCACTCAGCTCACCTCTTCACTTTTTTGTTCAATGTACCGTGTTGGGTAAATAGTCCACTGAGATTCTGAGATTACCAGTAGGACCACACACACATGCACACAGAGCTTAAACAAGACTTTTTAGAAGTTAAAAGCTGCAGGTCTTCTTTGGTCACCAAAAAGTATACTTAATTAATTTTAGAAAAAAAAACTATACGGTCAAAATATACTTTCTATACAGTACAGTCTAATTAAATCATTATAGTAGATTAAAGTACTGTTTACTAATTTAGTACTCCATGGGACTGAATTGTCCAACTTTTAGTTTAGAAAAAGTATACTTTTGCAATTTACTTTTTTTTTTTTCCTTTCACCTGCAACAATGCTATGAGTGACATTATAGATGTACTTCATGTCAATTAGACTGGGGGTATACTGTACTATTTTTAGTGTGAACTAAATATACTTACAGCATTTTTTCATAAAGCATTCTTCATCAGAATATTGATTGGCCAGTATTTATTTATTTTTTTTCTGGTAAACAGCATGGCTATGCTGGTTTATGCTGGAACAGAGCTCACACAGGACCAAATGTTGGCGTGTGTTTTCAAAGAAGGTTTTTAAAGACTCTTATTGGACAGAGTCTCCAGTTCTCCCTACTTTTCAAACACAATTAAGCCTGATCCATATAAACACACCAGGGATGGCCCAATCCGTCCCAAGCACAGTTCAATGTGCTTCTCATCTAGAACCAGTATGGATCTCATTTCTACCCTTAAGACCTCCAAAAACCCTCTCGGTTTTGCACATGCATATTATGTACTGTAAACTGTAGTTGATGTCCATGGGTGTTTGTTTGCACAGTTATTTGTCCCTTCATCATGCACACAAGGGGTTTGGTTGTAATAGTTGCATTTAGAAAATGAGCCACCATTAAATCCAATGACGATCATTTAGGCAGTGCTTGCTATTATCATGTGTGTACGGTGATTGGTAGCACTTGTCCACACAAACAAGTGCTTGAACAAACAGCTTGTCAGGTTTCTCTTTCTCTCCATTCTCCCCTTCATTGCTTCTTGAACACCGTTGAGACTTTGGCAGAGATTGCAACCACCTGTTCCTGTGGCCCTCCTAACCTCCCTAACCATGACTCCCTGCATCTCCCCATGCCACACTTTTTGTAATTTTGGACTAAATTCATTTATATGTTGCGATAATTGTCCCTAATTGTTTCTTTGAAGGAGACCGAGGCGTTCGGGACATCTGGCTGACACATGTCCTGCATCCGTGAGACGAGCCAGGCTTCCAAATGCTTATGAGAGGGCAACTTTGTACCCAGCGGGAAATTTGTTCTCTCCCAGCCTTTAGGGCAAATCAACAGCGAGCATGGTCAATCTCTTTCAGTTGGGATGGTGACACTTTGACCCTGGTTAGATGATAAACATTGCATGAAACCATGCCCCCCGCTCAGATCTACTATGTGCTGCCGTTTCAGGAACGAGGGCTCTGGGATAACTCAACCTGCTGACCCTGATAGTGAAAGTAAGGCGCTAATACTCTCGTTGGGAATCGTTAAAGTTTCTCCAGGGGGAATAGGTGTCATGCAGTCCATTCTTTTTAAATACAGTTAGGCCTGATCCATCTAAACATGACATGCGTGGCCCAGTCCATTCTGTCCACGTGGTCCAGGTCTGTAGTTCTGGTAAAACTCTTGATGGAGAAAATAAGGAACCAATAGTGAACTCTTCCAGGCATGGAATGGATGTCTGGACCTGCAGAGCAACCTTCAGGAATGTATGGAAGATCTCTGGACTTTCCCGTGTGATTATACATTCCTCATAAGAACTGACACTGACACTGAAACAAGCAATTTTATAAGATCTGGCTCAGGTTATACACCAATAAATAGTGAGAATTGCATCGCTATAAAGCAGAACAAGTATGGACGTGCAAAACATTGTCAAAGTGAGTCAGGATTTTTTTACGTTAACATATAATTATATGTATACACCACAATCCCACCTACACCCACATTTACGACTACACGCATGATCCGGGGGGCGCTGCACAATCATTCACTGAGTCTAAATGCAAAGAAAGTAAATATGAAGAGCTAGAAAAGCACACATGCACACTGGCCTCCTTTTCTGCTCTCTGACATACACTCAAATGCTAATAAAACACTCACTCACAGGTTTGTTTTCTCTACTGCTGTGTGTGAGTGATGTCTTACTCCTCTCTGAGTGGCTGTCAGTCACTGGGTTATTTATCCTTCACTGATTCCCGCTCGCCATCTGGGAATTCCGCTCTGATTTTCTTTCCTGCAGCACCTGCAGTGTTCTGTCCTCTCCACTTATCTCTTCCTCACACTCTTTTTCGAGTTTCTTCCTCTCAGTGATTTCAGACCTCAGTAAATAATAGAAATTATGAATGAATAGGTTGATGGATCTTTAGATGTATGGGTAGTTGGATGGATAGAAGGAAAGGATGGATGGATTGATTGATTTTTGATTAGATGAACAGACCGATGAATGGATTGATGGATCTTTGGGTTGAATGACAGAGGGATGGATGGATATATGTATACAGGATGGAAAAATGGATGGATAAATGTATGCATGTACGTATGAATTTATAAACTGAGGGATGGACATTAGATTGATTTGATTGATTGATCAAATAATAATCAAATACATTGATGAATGGGTGGTGTGATGATGGATCAGGAATAGATTAATCTTTTGATGCAAGTTTGGAAGCACCTGTGTATGTATGCATGGATAGACATGAAGGATGATAATACATGGATGACTACTGTATGGTAAATGAATGATAATGGATAATGAATGTTTGATAAATCTTTGGATAGATTGGTGAATAGACATACAAATGCAAGGTAATAATGATGATGTTGATGATGGTTAATTTATAGATCATTAGATCCGCTGGTTTTCTCTGATTTGCAAATGTGGCACATTTGAGGTCACAACCAGGATCAAAGTCATGACGTAGAGCACAATCACGCACATATCTCTCCTCTAAAGCTCAAATCAGTTCAAGAAGTTCCCTCTCACTCCTCAACCTGTTTCTAATGAAACTCAATCCACCACACTAAAGAGAATTAAGATTACGCCTCAAACCTGACAGCATTTGTGTGTGTGTGATCTTATGTAAGTAAAACACTTTTTATCCAAAGCACAACCCCAAACAACCCTGGTCTCTGTTCATCTCTGACTCCAAACAGGTGGGTGAATGAAAGCCAAGAGCTTTACACAAGATCTCTCAAGTTACCAGTTGTTTTTAAAAATGCTATGACATCAACATAAATTACAGTTAGGAGACACAGGCCTCCCTGGGTGAGGCATCATGGGTACGTGGGACTACCGAAGCTATGGCAGGCCCTTTGAAGATGAGAAAGTATTTAAAAAATCTGTTAAACGAACACTAATCCTGAACAAATGTTCTCCCCAGTGCTCTGTGCTGATGACTTACTGAGGGCTCGGGTGCACATAAAAAGAAGCAAAAGAAAAAAGCGTGAAGCAATACATTCATTGTCTGCATATAAGTTATGACTTTTCAGCAGACTGGAGAGGAAGCCTTATAACTTCATTTGAAACATGCGTTTGTTATTTTCGAAAATAACATTTGCAGTGAGAAAGAAAATAAGGGTTTCTTGGAAATGAAATATCTCTCACTATTATAAATCACAGAAATGTTTCCTTCTTTCTCAAGAACGGAAATGTATGGTACCACGTTAATGCTGCCCATGCCAACACAAATACAATGTAAACATAACATAACATTAACGCAATGCAAAACCTTGATGATGGCTGTAGCATTACCCAGATCACTGAGGCAAAACTGCAACTGAAGCATGTCAGATTCTGCTTCCTGTGGTTCTACATTTGAATAATTTACATTCTGGATAACGCACACTTAAAATTACTCTCCTGTGATGGACATTCATAGGAAACAAAACTAACAAATGACATCATTTCAGTATCTCCAACGAGGAGTGGCTGTCAGGGTGAGAAAATTATAAGAAAGACTGGAAACACAAACAGAATAGGAGAATTTAAAAGGACCCAGGAGTGAACTCGGTGGAACACCTCGCCTCAAACACAAAAAAATGTGTATCAACTCTTTAGATTTTAAGATGTACAGTATGTGTGTACAAATGTACTATTTGTCAGTTTGCTGAGATAAGTTAATTTCAAAAATGTAATTACATTTTTAATGTTATGACAAATTAAGCAAACTAAAGTATTTGCATTACACTTTTCTTTTGAAAGAAATTAAGCATATACAGTATGGGGCAGTTTCCCGAACAGGGTTTAAGACTAGTCCTAAATTAAAATAAATGTCAAGAGCTGTGTAAACTGGAAAAGGCTTGCACTGAGATATCTTAAAATACATCATTGCCATTGTTTGGTCTTAAAATGCTCACAGATAATGCATTTTTGTAAGACATGTTTCTAAAAATTCTTAAATGTCCTAAATTAGCAAAGGTCTAGTCCTGGCTTAATCTAATTCCTATCCGGGAAACCGGCCCTATGAGTCCAGATAGACCTAAACAATATCTCAAATTGTGAGATACCAAAATTTATATTTTTAACATTTTTTATATGAACTCAAAGATTTCTCATCAAAATTCTTCCAAAAGTTGCAGTTCCGTAAGTGTCAATTTTTGATGAACTCATGATTGTGGATTTATTTTAGAAGAAACATTTGAGATAATGTTAATACTTCAAAGAAACATATGTGAGATTTCAATGAAGTCCCCTGAGCTAAGAAAAAGCAATTCTGAGCACTAATATTTCCTTTGGGTAAATGAGAAAACAGTTTCATTAAGCTGCAGATGGATTTAGCGTGTGTGAGTGAGTAAATGTTTGTGTAAGTGTGTAGTGAGATCCTATCACACTAAATGCTGCATGGCTCAATGGAGCAGTTCAGAGAGCAGATGAGCGGGTGATGAAGGAAAAGTTTGAAGAAGTTCCTGTGTTTGAATAAGAGATATATACAGGCGACCCGCATACATATACTGTATAACACTCAGACATGCACACAAGTCATATCCCTGTCTTGTTTGAAATGGAATGCTATGCCTATTATTTTTTAAAAGCATGTAGTATGCAGTATGAATGCATAGGACGTTATGCAAATATTTTATGCAGTAACCTAAATATCCACTGACAGTACAGTGTTCAACAGGGAACAATACAGTAAATACTGTATCCCACAATAAAATGTTCTGACTCAACCTTTTATTCAAAATATGAAAGTGCCTTTATATTTACTACTATTATTGTATTTATTAATATTTTGAACAAGCTTTTTCAGGTTTCATTTTAGTTTTAGTTTGCTTTTGTCATTTTTAACTTCTATTTAGCTTATACAGTTATTTTGCAGTATTTCAGCTATAGCAATTTTAGTAATTCAATACTTCTTTTATTTAGACATATTATTTTTTGTTATAATTTTTAGATTTGTTATAAGTTCTATTTCATCTTTACTGCACATAAAAAAACTACACCATACACTGCAGTTAGCAGCACTTAGTTCCTCACAAAGCCTCTGTTCTCCATATACATGCAGACTTATGTCAGGTTCCAATCTGAGCAGTGACTAAGAAGAGTGATAAAACGAAGAGAGGATGAAAGAGAACAATAAAATGTTCTAAAAGTCTCTATGTAGAAAACAAAGATTCTTTCATTCAGTCTCAGTGATTCACATGATGGTCTATCCTGCTGATTTCCCAGCATTCACAGCAGTTACAAACCACTGAATGAACCTGAGATTTACACATTGTCATGTCTGTCCCAGTGGACACAGTCTCTTTCAACCCCATGTCCTGATGCAGCCCAGATCCAGCCTGGTTTCACGCTGATGTGGTCTCGTCAGATGGTGAGGTTTTTTATCAGGTTGGGCTGTAAGTGTGTGAGATATGCGCTCTTCTCTGAGTCACGCTGGAGGCACTGTAATCGGTTAAACTAAATAGAGTGTTCCAGGTTGCAATACTACATACTGGAAACACTAAAGCATACAAAGCTTCAAAGGGCCCAAACATTTACACAATGGATTATGTATAAACTCTTACGAATAAGTGTTAAAAATGCCATTTTGAACTGCATGTGAACAGCTCTTCAAAGAACTTTTCTTTTTTTTAAGCTTCTTGAAGATTGTTTGATGTTTTTCAGATAAGTCTCAGTTATGATCAATGAAATAATAATAATAATCAATACAAATGTATTATATAATCAATAAAATCAACACTGGTGAGAAATATTATTACAATTCAAAAGACCTTTTTCTATGGAATCCTGTTTCAGCCACTGAATATAAAAATTTGATCTCATAGTCCTCACTTTCTTCCTGCAGTTGACATCTTTTCTTTTAGAATTGTGAGATATAAACTCGCAACTTTGCTGATTTGCTGTTCTTGTAATCAGTTTAATGTGTCTTTGATGAATAATATGTACAGTATGTATAACATCATTTTTCTGTATCCTAACAACTTGGACTGAAATATTTTATCATCACATGCTCGACAGGAGAAAAGAAGCATTGAGAGATGTTTCCGCTGGTTCAGAATCACCTGTCCTTCCATGTGTTTAAGCAGATGCAGGTTACAAAGCAAGCTGTTTACCGTGGGTAAAGAGAGAGCATCCTTGTGTGTGTTTGGCTCAGCTTGAGAGGTGTAGCCTTGAGACAGACACAGAGATCTAGCCACACACCAGAGAAAATGAGAAATGTGTTTATGTCTGTGTGTGTGTGTGTGTGCGCGCACAAACTCTGATGGTCGCATATGAGTTGTGGTTTCCTGTCTGACAGATATGTGTTGCAGCACCAAGTATGCACTGACACCAAGGCCATTGATTTTGTTGAGTGTGTATCCACATGCATGTGTGTGGTCCAGCAGGTTCAGTGTGACTAATTGAGGGGTCTCAGACAAGTACTCTGTTTCCCCCCTTTTCAGAAACACACATGTACACATACACTAGAGGGTATTATCTTTGAATCCATCCGTCAAGGGGAAGAAGGTTACACAGAGTTATAGCAAGGACTGACACAAAAGTGGCTGTCTGTGTGAGAAACTAAATAAATGGGAAAAACAGAGAGAAAGGAGAAAAGTGACAAAAAATGAGAACTTAAGGGGACCCAAGAGTGAACCCTGTTGAACATCTTACCTCAAACCAAACAAATTAAATGAGGATTAACAACATCTCTGCATGTTTGTACAAATGTACAGTTAATTCAATGTATACATGAATGATTACTTACATGTACTTGCTATGAAGTATTTCTGTTTTTTGTTGTACTTGTACTTGTATGTTTTGTAATGTCAAACCTGTAATGTCAAATCCCCCCCTGCAGCACTAAGGAAGCTAATTTTTTTTAAGGACTGTTATGACTTTTGCTATGATGAATGGTGGCCAGACATGACTCTGTTCAGTGTGATGTCTCTCATTTATTCAGTTCTCACACAACAAACTCTGAGAAAACATTCCCTGTTTAATGCTTTAAATGGCTTTAATCAGGCAGATCCATTTAGTATGTTTTTTATTTGTTTTTGTTTTTGGACATTGCCTCTTGAAAGGTTTTATTCTTTGTTTATGAGTCTGGGAAGACACCATTCTGTATTAAAATATGTCACAAGGGCCTTCTTTCTTGTTCCCTTTTTCATACATGATTGATTCTTCAATTGCAGAATGTTTCTGTAACGTAGGATGGTTATTAAAAAGAACAACAACGATTTAAGTTTTAAAATATAGTTTGTATTAGTATAAAATTTCATGCATTTCAATTTTAACTTAAAATAAACTTAAATACCAATTCTGCTGCATTACAGCGAATAGTCAAGTTTGCACAACCAAAATGGATTCCATTTAATTATTAAGGAATTAAGTAAAGACATTTATGCAAGTTGTGTTGTAAGTCATTAAGTCATAGCAATCTACCACGTGTACGATTTGTTTTCTGTAAAACAATACTTAATTATTATATAAATATTGAATACTTAAATACATGCCTTCCATTCATTTTCCAACATGAGAATGGGATTTAGCTTACTCCTCTTCATTCCCGCTGCTCTTCTCTTTCAGTGAAATGCAATCCCCATCATTCTCTGTGTGTTTTTCTGTCAGCATTCGCCTGTAGAGTGAGGACAGGCCAGTTTGTGTGTGCATGTGCAGGAGAGTGTGTGTAAGGCTATACATTTATGCATGTGTGTGTCGAGTGCGGACAGGTTTGTGGTGGAGTGCTAATATACTTTGTGATGTTTGTGATGTGTGCGCTGACAGACTTAAAGGTTTTGCACCATGTCTCTATTTCTCTTTCTTGCCTTTACCGGAGTCTTATTATAAATTCAGTCAACGAGTTTCTATCACTTTCCCCCTTCTGCCTCTTTTTTTGTAAATTCCCCTTTGACACACACTCTCTCTCTCTCTCTGTCTTTCCTTATTGTGGGGAAAAGTTGTGAAATGTGTTTGTAGGTTTAGAATAAACCGCCCTGCATTTTCTGGAGACATACCAAGAGACTGGAATTAAATGACTGCTCTTTGGAGTTGGATTCCCCTCAGAACGGGAATGTTGGGCTCTCCAGCAACCACTAATAATCCTCAGAGCGGCAGGCTGGCCATGTGTCCCGCGGCCTCCCTCATTCAGCTTTCTGACGACGCTATGAGGGAGAAAACTCCAATATGCTGTGTTTTCTTTTGCAGAAGGATGAAAGCGTGGAATTCCAGCTCTAGGATTATGTGCTTGGTCTGGCAACCCATGTCATGTGAGATAAAACATGACAAATTCTAATAACTTACTTAAATCTGCCTAGTTCATAAAAGACAATAATCAAGCTTCCACCTCTTCATGAGACGAAAATGGATCTGAGTGAGAAAAATTCACAAATTTCCCCGATAGTTGGCTAGACATGGAGGCACTATAAAATCACACAGCCATAGGAAAACGTCAGGATAAATGTTTGCTTTGGCTTGACATAGAGCCGTGGAGAAAAAGCCTTAAGAATGGTTTGGATGAAGGACACTAGCAGTGTGTGTTCTCAACGTCTTTGCTGATGTAATTGTCTTAGCAGACATGTTTGAAGCAGTGTTAGTTTTTAGGAAGATCTTAGGAGTTGATGTGAGGGTAATGAGGAGAACTCTAATCAAAATGTACAAACCCTGATCGACGGGGAAATGGAGTTAGCGTTTCCCACCCTGCCCATCTTATAACGTTCCTCCTGTCATCACTGGTCCTCCACTGCTCAGATTCTTCATTTCCACCAGTCCTGTCCTTCACAAAGTGTCATCAACACCAATACCATCCAGCACAAAGCCTTCTACACCACTGATCCTGCCCTACACCAAACTTCTCTATATTGTACAAATTCTATCTTCCTCTACTGCAGGGGTCATCAAACTTGATCCTGGAGGGCGGATGTACTGCAGGGTTAATCCTCCAACTTGCCTCAACACACCTGCCCGGACGTTTCAAGTTTACCAAGTAACACCTTGATGAGCTGCTTCAGGTGTGTTTGATTAGGGTTGGAACTAAACTCTGCAGGACACCGGCCCTCCAGGACTGAACTTGGTGACCCCTGCTCTACTGCATGTTCTAACAGAACGAACAATATGTATTTATCATTTTATACAATACTGATAGTGTTAAACAGTTTGTAAATGTTTTCATTTTTCCATCAGGTCAATTCATTGATGATCTAGTGATGTCATCAGTTCAGCTCTTCTCCAATACCATCTCAGCAATCAGTCAAGCATCCCCAACTAAGCAAACCAAAGGCAACAGTGGCAAGGAACCAAAACCCCATTGGTGACAAAAATGGAGACAAAATTTAATGTGATAAATTGGACAAGTATTCAGTAATTAAAACTATTATATTAGTAGTTCTATTTACAGCTTCACATTTATTTAGGTGATTGCGTGACAGAATTGATTGCCTATTTCAACACATACAGTAGAATCATCCAAAACAATCTGCAGACTAAGCACTGTCCCACCACTAGGGGCTTCACCTCTCAGGTAAAAGCAGTACACAATATTCACACAGCTATCCTTTCATTTAGACTACTGTCGCTTTGTGATTTATCGCCTCCTTTTCTCTTCCCCACTGTGGTTATGGGCCTGGGTTTCCCTTCTTGGTACCGCTCCCTGTTTTTCCATGCAAACACACTCTTTCCCTTACATTCCAGAGCCACAGGATTGAATCTGGACAGCCATACTTTACATTCCGAGGGTCAGGAAAGCATCCCACACTACCTGTTACTGTGGTGACGGTGGTCCAGTCTGATTGGATGGTTTGTGTGGTGAGAGGTTAATGATACTCCTGAAGTCAGGGTGGAGACCAGTGTCACCATCCACACACACACACACACACACACACACACATCCACCGAGGGGCACAGGAAACCAGAAGACTCATAAAGAGAATAATTAGAAACACATATATATATACACACTGTGATACTGTGTGCGAGACGTGTTCTCCATCACCGCTGATAAAATAAAAAAAATTCCAGGAGGTTCTTTCCGTCTGCGGTCAGCGTGCGCTGTGGGCTCGGCTGCCAGAACGGGTTGACATGGACCGGGATGTCCTGTCACGCCCGTGGGGGTTGCAGCAGGGACTCCTTTTTCCTGAGGGAATGCAGCCAGGTTTGGGGCGTCAATGTAGGCATTTTGGGAAGGTTGAGGAATCGGGAAGAGATAAACAGAGGACAAGATATCCCACAGTTGGAACAGATGCAGAAGATACTGATTCAGAAGCCTCGCACACACACCACTTCAAAACTCTTCTCACACACACACACACCCTCAAAGCTATGCTGACGATGCAGAGTAAATCACAAAGTGTGTGTGGATGAACTCTGTGATCGAGGACAAATTGGATTGTAGAAAGGGTGTGAGAGAAACTGTTCACACTCTGAAGTGGTTTGGAAATGGTACATTGGCTACTGAAGAAGCCTGAGGTGACAATTTCCCATGGTTGAGGACAACAGGTTCAGAGTCGCTCTCCTTCAGAACCAGACTTTTGTCTTCTGACTGAAAGTTGGGTCAACTTTGCAGCTTATTTTGGCCATGAAAAGCTACTTGAACAGGAAACAATTTTCTGAACAATGTTTGAAAGCCAAAGTTTTTTAGGGGCACTAAATTGAAATTAAGCAGTAACATGTCTCCGCTAATCATTGTGCTCAGCCTATAGTACTCATGTCCCAACCCAGACTTTGAACTTTAATTGAGCTGGAGGATTTTACCAGAAATGTTATAAAGTCTTTAGAAAATCATCAAAAGAAAACAAAACTGGGGAGAATTAAAAGGAAAAGAAATTGAGAAACAAGGGCTGCACTCACACAGCAGCAGAATGTCCTGTATTTGGGGTTGACAACCGGCGTGAGTCTCGAAATGTCTCATTCACACAGCAGCTTTCTGATGTGATTAGAATTGATGGTTGTCACACCTGTAAAGAACTGAACTGTGTGTGAATGTAACCGTATTGAAGATTAAAAAACATGACAACCGTATTTTGCTGCTGTGTGAATGCAGCCAAGAGGGATTTAGGATTGTCATTAGGGCTGGGCGATATATATCGTACGATATATTATGCGAATCTAGTCAATAATGCCGGTTCTTTGATTAGCGTTAAATCTCCGTCACCTGTGTTCAAAAGGAACGCCAGCTTGTAAACAAAGCTGTAGATCACTGAGAAGCTGCGCCACTGAATCACCCGCGAACCCAACGCGCAGCTTCTCAGTGATCT
>JAUMHQ010000089.1:1797934-1808414 GCA_032361165.1 Enteromius paludinosus | reverse complement strand
GTTTATAAAGGATGAAATAAATGCTTACTAATGCTTAACTAATCATTCATAGTGTGTAGTCATTATAAAGTGTTACCCATTTTTTTAATAGCATTAAATGTACATACTAAGTGACTGTTAACATCTCTGTTATGGAATCCACTCGCAGTGAGTTCATAGTTTTAACCATAGTCATCTTTGCTTTCATTTATTTTTCAAGACCTGAGGTAAAGTTTCCGTTGTTGCATTCAGTATGGCTATAAGGTCACTTAATATGATATTCTGAGATTATCCACTGTCATATAGTTTATATGCTGTTGTTCTAGAAACCGTTTCTGAATTAGAAATTTTGCGTGTCGTTATTGTGGCTACTTAGGACAGAACCTCAGCCCCGTTCAGCGATGCGATCCCATTCGTTTCAATGAAGAGCTGACGATTTCCGGCGACAGGAGCAACAGTGGCCGCTAGCGACCGGATGTGGGCGATGGGACAAAGCGACGCCACAAAGTTCAGAATCTCTCGACTTTATGCAAACGAAGAGCGACTACAGTATATGGAGCGACAGCCAATAGGAAAGAAGACGACAGTGCTCATGTGATCATTCTCCTTTAAGCTCCAACAGTGATGGAGGAGAAATTAATTCTTGCCGTTAGCGATTGTCCTGTTTTGTCCTGCCCACATACAGGGACATACATTTTAAAAATGAGGCATGGAAAGCGATGGCCGATATTATTGGGATTCCAAGTAGGTTTTTAATGAACAAATAGGATGTAAAATTAGATATAACCTCTTAAAAAATCTAAACCAAAATTTGTTAAATGTATGACAACAGACAAAATCATAAATGATTAAATAGCAAATAAACGTATCATATTAAAAATAATATTAACTGCATTATAATTAATTGGAACCTGCTTGGCTTTGTTTCTAAAGTTGCTTTGGATAAAAGCGAATGGAAAATGTACTCTCGGTTTCTCAATAATTTGTGTTAGTATGTATGGACTCAGTATATATTTATATTATTTTCAGTCTTTTGCTTCCACAATGTTTGTATTTAGCGGCAAAAAACCTGATTCGCTGCAACAATGACGACCACTAACGACCTCATCGCCAGCCTCAGAAGTCACTGCTAGTGTGAACAGGACTTAACATGGAAAATATACCTTTTATTGCATCATGTAGGGAATGCTATCCATTATTAACCATCTGTCTATTTATACTTATAAAGCATATATATTTATTATGCATGATTACCATATTTTGGATCCCTTAATCCTAAACCAAAAATAAACGTAACATCTACCTTACCAACTATTGATAAGCAGCAAATTAGAAATTCTTTAATGGGGAACTCTTAATAATAGTGTATAGTGACTATGACCAGATCACCATCTTATTGATACTTGTAAAAAAATTGTGCACTTGGCTCTGGATCTCAGACTTAATGAGTAATTATTTTTCTATCCAAACCCACACTAAGGTTTTAATTATGCTATAACCAATGGTAACCAGCTTTAGAGCACAATCACCAACCGAGCATGTCTAATCAAGCATCAAAGCACATCCGATTCCTCCAACACCAACCATTTACCAAGAATCAAGTGTTTATAATTAAGTAAAGGGCAGCACTGTCTTCTGAATCCCACAGAGCACTGCGACATGTCTCCTGCAGATGGACGGGGCAGGGTCGGGAAAAATGTTTATTTAACCAAAACAAAAAAAACAACAACACGCTGACCAGATTAGTGATATCAGCGATTCGATCGTTCATTCTTCCAAAAGAAATGCAAACTTAGAACCGCAAGATGTTAATCTGGCAATCAAACACAAACCTCATGTGCGTCCGAACGCTGAAAATGTAAAAGGATAAATATCGGATAATACAGTTAAATGCAAACCAACAAACTTTACTCTCAACAAGGTTGTAGAAAACTGTCTGGTCATGATCTTTGGTCACGCAACATCTCTTAACAACAGCGGTGTAAAACATCTGAAAAACAACTGATACTTACATACAAAAGGACAAAAATCAAATGAATCAGTTATGAAGGATATACTTTTCTCTGTACAATTGCACATTTTCATGTCTATTTAAATCTGAGAATGCAGCCATGATTAAAAAAAGCATTTAATCAGACTGATGAGTCTTGTGATGGAGCGTTAAACGTCTGAAACTGGTTATGTATTTGTAGATAACGCAGATCTTTGGGAAGAGTGTGGACAGTTACAGTACGTCAATGCTGGTAGTGAGATTATGCATACTTTATATAAGGCTTGTATGAATATGAATATGTCCGTGCATGTCTAGCCCTCGGTCTCTCCGTGGACGTTCTCCATGTGCACTTTGAGGTAGTCGTTGCGGGTGAACTTCTTGTGGCACAGGGAGCATTCAGCCATGGGTCTGTTAGGATTATGGGTCAGCTTGTGTCTGATCAACATCTTCTTCAAACTGAAGGACAGGTCACACACCTAGAAATACATGAACACAGCAAGAATTAACATTCTCAACACACTGAGGAGAATATGGTGTAGTGCAGGGTTCCTCAAATCTTACCCTGGAGGTCCAATGCACTGCAGAGTTTAGCTCCAACCCTGATAAAACTCACCTACCTGTGTTTTCTAATGACCCTTAAGACACTGATTAGCATGCTCAGGTGTGTATGATTAGGGTTAGATCCAAACTCTGCAGTGCATCGGACCTCCTGTGTAAGATTTGAGGAACCCTGGTGTAGTGGTTTAATGTTAAATATCTTTATCCCAGTTTAAAATCAACATACATTTTTTTTGAGTGTTGGTCTGACTTTGCAAGACTCACAGATGATTGACTCGTCATTATTCTATAGAAAATTAGTGGGTTTTAAATCTTTCTCTGAAATGTTGTTCAAATATTTCATGTTACTTTCACTGATTGTACTATGGACATGAGTAAGAGTCATTCTTGTCATCCATCGGTTTTCCAAACTGTCTACCCCAGGTATGGTCAAATATTTTTCTAATATCCTATTTTGCATAATGACAATTTGTTTATCGAATTTCAGGAGGACCATGCACGACCGATCGCAGCTGCTTCCAATCTCCTCGTTATTAATTACCCCGCCAATCTCTTTTGCGCCGCCTTAAATATCGCTCTCTCCCGCTACCCAGCTTCTGCATTTTTGTCTTCCGCCTCTGTCCCCTTCCACCTCCTAAGCCGCAGACCAATTGGGGACCGGTCTACTCTGCCTTCGTTCTCTACTTCCTGCGGGGGGCACGCCTGGTCCAGGCCGGGCTCCCAGCTTCTGTTAACGCTAGCCTCCTAGGGGGGTAAACCTCCTAGGGCCCGGGGGACGCCGTGCTCCCTGCCTGTCCCCCAGACAGTCCCCCAAACAAGCTATTTTATCACAGAGGAAGTGGGAACTAGTGAAACAATCATTAATGATGAAAAGGGTCACTTGCTTGTACTTTATATTTTACAATTTTACTGTATTTTAATATGGAACAGATAATTAAATGTTATATTTTCTTTAAGGTTAATACAGTTGAAAAAAAAAATAAAAAATTGCTATAAGTTTTATTATTATTATTTATTTATTATGCATGGATAAATACACACATATGTAGGAAAATAAGTTATATTCATACATTAAATAAATTATATGAATATAAATATAGACATGTTATATGCAGACATATTACACAAACAAAAACTTTATTTTGTATGTGATTTATTGCGATTAATCTAATAAAAAATATATATGGAACATCAAGTAAAAGAAAATTTGTGTTAATTTTTTAAGAAAAAAACCTTCTTGACTTTAACCTTTTAAGTTAAATTAAAATATGTATTAATAATATATTTTATTATTAATAATAATAATAATATTTAATTATTTTCCTAGTATCAACAATTGAGATCAAACTATTATTGCCAGTGCCTCTTCAAAAGATAATGATGTGTTGAAGCAATGAATATGAATAGAATTGAATTGAATGATGGGCAGACCATATGTCCACTGAAGGAAGACCATATGTATACTGAGATGTAATATACTAGTCATTGGTGGAGGGGTTTTTTCACTTTAAAACTAGTAATCATTCACCAAGCAGCCATCCAGAAACCATTTAGTAACACAGTAAAAAGCATTTTAGACACTTCATATGCAACGGCTTGGCGAACCTACATTGTGGCTGTTGACTATTGTAGACTTCTTTTCCCAGACAGGACATAATAAATTAGTCTAGTAGCCATAAGTGGATTTACGTTACATAACCCATGAAAAAGATCCACGAGAGGATGGCTTTTATTTTGGCATTTCACATTTGGGGAAACAGCTCTTATTTACAGACTTGGTTCTGTAATGTTGTGTGTGTTAGCATGACTTCATGCCCTGCGACCGCAGAGAGGATGTGAAGGCAACCCTCAATACATCAGAGCAGACACAAACAACCAATAACTGAAGGAATAAAAACACAACCAAAGAACTGCAAGCCAGGGCCAAATCTTCTACAGTTGGCCATATGCTATTGGTTGAGACCTTAATACACACACACACACACACACACAAACAAACCAGAACCATTGGACACAACACTGCCAACAAAACAGACCCTCAGAAACAGCCAGTTAGCAAAGTCAAGCCAAACCGAGCAGTAAATCGCATTGAATTAAATCCTGCAGCGGCCTGGTGCCACTACACACACACACACACACACACACACACACACTATCAAATATGCATCACCAATGGCACACAAATCCATTTCGCATGATAAATCAAGTTGATCTCTCCAAGAACACTCAATATTCTTTATCTCCATGAAGAGACAGTGAAAAATGTTGCAGCTGTCACTTTTTTCATAAAATGATTGTAATTTTTTATTTAAATGGCATGAAAAAGCATTTAATGCCTTGATGGACGACTTATTAGTCTCAGTCTCTCACTGTGACATGAAGTGCAGATATTAATGGCTGTGGGCACATGTGAGGAGTAGAGGAATAGAGATGATTAACCATTTATACTCTAATGTATCCATGGAATGGGGAAAAAAACAACAAAAACACACACTATAGAATACTTCACAAATTAATTTTCTCTTTCCTGTAATTTAGACATTACAAACAATTTTCACACTCAGGACAATTGAGGGACTCAAACACAACAAAAGGTTCAAACATTCTCTGATGCTCCACAAATATTTTTGGTAACTAGCGTGAACAAACAATTTACAAAGCATTCATTACAGTATTTATTCTTCTTTTTTAATGGAAATACAGCTATTCATAGTTAGTTCATGTTAATTCACAGTGCATTAACTAATGTTAACAAACACAACATTTGATTTTAATAATTCATTAGTAAATGCTGAAATTAACATCACCTAAGATTTATACAGTAAATGCTGTGGAAGTATTGTTCATTTTTAATTCATGTTTACTAATTAACCTTTTTTCCAAGGGTTCACAAACTTTTGAAATGGGCTTATTTTAATAATTTCAGCTTTTTTAAAATTATCATTATTTTTGTGGACTAAATAAACAAATGTAAAAGATCTTACTCGGGACAGTACTAGATAAAAAATATTTTTTAACAAATTCAGCAAGGGGTTCACAAACATTCAATCATCAATGTGTATGTAGGTATGTATATATACTGTATATATATATATACACACACACACACACACATAATAGGGGTTGGATGATTTATGGTCTATGCATTCCTGGCTCTGCTGAATTATTTAGCAAAGCAAAACGCGCTATGAAGTCCTGTTTTGAATCAAATGAAAAAGCGTTTAAAAAAGCTCTTTTGATACAGTAGGTGTTCTTTGCTCTCTCTCTCTATAATTTAGTTGTTTGAATCACCAGGAATAACTATTATAATGTTTTTAGCAAAGCTGCAGTCTGTAACCTTTAGCGCTCGAGCAGTTAATAAACAGAACACTGTAGCCGGATCTACTTCTCTCTGTTTATGACTATAAAGAAACAAGCAGGTACTACTCTGCAGCGATACCTACCAGAACCTAAATAGTCTGAATATTAACAGATTCTGGTCATACTGCACATCTCGACATGCAAGCGGATGTTTGTGCGCTGTTTTGCTTTTCTGATTCGACTGATGAGAAACGAAAGCTAGCAAATCTCCATAGATTTACACTATACAGAGATAAAGAGTAGAAGCTGTTTTTCCTTTTTTTTTTGGTCAACTTCTGGCCAGCACTTGCGTTCATCTCAGGGCTCTTGGAGCAGTGCACATGAATTTTGGCTTGTGTGTGTGAAGACCCTCTCAGAAGTCCACAGCATGCGCAAAACGTTTCACATGTGAACACGACACGCTCCGGTTTCACTTCACTGTCACTTTTGTTTTATTTTATTACCCTGCAACCACCACAGGACACCATACAAACAAAATTCAACACTAATATCCTGGAATGCAGGTTGTGGAATGAGGAGTTTTCATCCCAAAGCAATGCTTACATTTTAATGATAACAAGCTTGTAAAATGCATTTAAATATGTGGTTTATTTATAACTGCTTTAAATGGTCCTAAATGGTTGCTACATTGTGAACGTTAGTGCATTTAAGTAAATCCAAAACGCGAACACTCACAATCTAAAACAGAATAACAAGATCTGAGCCCCATTAGATTTTCTTAGACCAAAAATGTGTCGTTCAGAACTTAAAATCCTCATTTTGACACAAAGTTCCTGTCCTTTAACTTCAACAGGAGCCATGAAAGACAGGCACGACCACCCCACAAACCACTTCAAATGCAGTCAAATACTGAGGGAAAGCGAGTCAAAAATAAATGAATTTGGAGTACGGATGGTTTCTGGCACGCTGACACTTCAAAAATGCTGCGCATGAAAGAGGTGCCTGGGATAATTTGCCATCATCAATGGAAGTCATTCTAACAACCGTCATCAGAACGCCAGATTTCAGACCAAATCACTCCAGGCTTAAAAGACTTGTCACGTCAAATGCAGAGAGAAGAAAAAAAAAACTGAGGAAACAGCCAATTTCATTCTCTTATGCGCTTTAAAACAGTCAAAACTTAGAAAGACACGCTTGCAGCTTGCCATAGAAATCAAATAAATACAAGAGGAATGTTTCTCATTTTCCTTAGTGAAGTAAGTGTGCGTGTTTAGATTCCTTAGGAGTCTCCTGCAGAGTGTGTTCACTGTTGGCAACGTGTTTCAGACGGAGAGGAAACCTGAGTGTGAGTGTGTGTATCTTTATCTTGCGCTCTGATTCACACACTTCCTAAGAGAGAACAATAATAAAGTCTTAAATTATAGGTCTGAGAATTTAAAAAGTTGTGTTAACTAAAGGGCATAACACCTTTTAAATTCATCTTTCAAAAAGTAATGCAAAAGAATATTTAACAATTCAATTACTTAATTTTTTGGAAAACAGAACCCTAGTTAAAATATTAAAAAACACAGGAGAAAATGCGATGGCCGTACTAATAAATAAAGATCAGTAAGGCCAGTATTCAAATCTACTGTCTTGGTAATACAGTTCACCAGAAGGGTTTTAAATGATTCACTCATGAGTCAGTGACCAGGATCTCAGTGATCCGTTCACAGTGGTTTTCAGTGAAGGACAACTTGACTTTGGTCTGTCCTTCACATTGGATTCTGATTCATATGAACCATTTTTGCGATGCTTTTTTTATGGTGCCACTTAGAATCCTGAAAGCTCCACTCGTCTTTCAATGTAATTGCACAGAAAAAAGTGACAGGTGCATTATTCATACAAGAAGGACATAAAAGTGAGCATGATGATGACTTACTGTATGTAAACTGTCCCTTTAAGACAGCAAAAATGCATTACATACTCATTCAATGGAGTCTTTAATCAGTAATGTAAGCACTGACTGGCTGGAATGTGAGTGTCCAAAAAAAAAAAAAACTATGGACACACATGTCTTTTCAGGAACAGTGAGAATATAGAGATGAGTTCACAACTGCTGATTGTGTGTGTCTTAAGGGTAAGAAATGGGTCAGTTTGCACAGGGCGGTTTCGTCCTTGTGTCCGCCTGGCAGGACGTCCTTCCACTGCGGCTTTGACACCACAGTAACACCCTCACACACACACAATGTGCCGCGAGGGCGTTCTGGTTCGTGGTCTGATGCGCGTCACGGTGCTGATTATGTGGACTCGGCGTGGGCAGCTGGGTTAAACTCAAGACCGGCTTTAGCTCTTCCAGTGGTCTTAGACTAAACCCTGCTGAACGTCACACACTACCCACAAGCCACCTCTCTCTCTGCTCTTCGACTGGGATGTGGCTGCGGTGCGTCGAGAGCGGTTGTGTGATAGTCAGCCAGAATCAGACATAAAAAGAGCCTGTGTTTGTGTGTTAGAATGCAGCATTATGCAATGTGGTCTGCGTGTGTAACTCACGTCGCACTGGAAGGGCTTCTCTCCGGTGTGTGTGCGCATGTGTTCATCCAGGCCGCGCTTCTGACTGAAGGCCTTGTTGCACTCGCTGCATTTATATGGCTTTTCCTGTAAAAGAGAGTGACGGTGAACACACAATACTAGAAAAGGCAGTAGCCTCTCAGCTATGGTCCTTCTTAGACAGAAATGGTATCTGTGAGGATTTCCAGTCAGGATTTAGACCGCATCATAGACCTGAGACTGCTCTAATTAGAGTTACAAATGACCTGCTTCTATCATCTGATCGTGGTTGTATCTTTCTATTAGTGCTGGGAATTACACTACTGACAACAACCTCGAGTAAACTACATAATTATGTTGGGAAGTGCATTGGCATGGCTCAAATCATACTTACCTGACTATCATTAATTTGTAACAGTAAATGACAAGGTACCATACTGATCACAAGTGCAATATGGAGTACCTCAAGGCTCAGTACTAGGACCGTTACTTTTCCTGCTTTACATGTTACCCTTGGGAGACATTATCAGGAAACACAGTGTTAGCTTTCACTGCTATATATTTCTTCACAGCCAGATGAAACATATAATTCGCAAAACTAATGGAATGCATATCTGGAAAAAAAAGATTTCACCATTTCACAATTGGAAATAAGACTTCTTTTAGTTATTCACATTTTTATAATTCATAATAAAGGTCTGACTCATAAGGACTCATAATCTACAGGAAGTTGGCCCTTCAGGAGCAGGACTGGACACCCGTGACATAAGACTTTTCTAATTAGGATCTGAACGTGTGTGAGTGTGTAATAGTGAGCCCTGTTGGAGGGATTGAGTACAGTTATTGTGTTTTTGAGAAGACTAATGAAGAGCTGATACACTCAGAGAGACAGAATAATCCCTCAGGCATGAACATACATCTGTATGTTTACAGAAACTAGAGATCCGCATTACACACACACACACACACACACACACACACCAAAGATGGCCTGGGATAAACAAATGAAGTGCCTTTCATGTGTTACACACCTGGAACTCATTCCGCATGGACACACGCATACATTTACTTATATAACAGACTAAAAACACACAGCAGTGCTGTCACACCACAAACACAAACATATTTACTGAATAAAACACACCTGGACATAATAATACACTCACACTCATGCACTCACACACACACACACACATATGTGTGAAAAAGTAAAAAATAAAGACAATTAGTTGTTTACTTACACACACACACACACACACATATATACATATGTATATATTTATACATGCACAAACAAATGACTAAATAATGTATAATATAAACCCAAACCCATGAATAATTTTTGTTGTTTATATATACATTTTAATCTATTTTATTCCATTTAAATTTTTTAATGAAATTTAATTAGAGTGTGTTTGTGTGTGTGTTGAGCCGGGTGGTAAACATGCATACATTGATAGTCCGCTCACTCTTCCAACACCCAGCTGTCATGGGAATGGGTGGACACAGGAAGAGAGGATCCTGGGAAATGGAGCAGGGCAAGGTGTGGTCACACCACACAGGATATTCAAGGTGCTGCGGATCAAGTGTGTGTGTTTGTAAGAGACAGACGTAATCAATATGGGCCTGGGCCAGCATGGACACGTGTGTTTGACAAAGAGAGACAAAAAGATTTAGTGTAAGATGAGCGTTCTGGCGTTTGTAGAGCATAATACATCCAGCGTGTAGCTGAGAGGCTCTATCGCCGAATCAGATCAGCAGTAAAACAGTCAGCTGGGAGCATCAGCAACACCACCCCCACAAAAATATGTAAAGGTCAAGAGTCATGCTCTACGACATACATTAGCACAGATGGACAATAGTGAATGGACCATAATGGTTTGCAGCTTTGTCAGTTTACCAATGTACCTCCATTTAGTTGTTTTTTAGAAAGCATGTACCCTTTGCTGCCTGTGAACAATCCCTCAATGCTGTTTTTGCATGTTATGTGATGCAATGCTATAGATTTGTTTCGGTAACACTTTATTATGTACAGGTCCTTTTCAAAAAATAGCATATTGTGATAAAGTTAATTATTTTCTGTAATGTACTGATAAACATTAGACTTTCATATATTTTAGA
>JAUMHQ010000089.1:1768045-1778217 GCA_032361165.1 Enteromius paludinosus | reverse complement strand
CCAAAACAATGATAATTGATCCTCAGTTTAGCCCACATAGACTTCTGTTGTGCTCACTGTGTGAAGAGTTCTGCAAACGTGAACTAAGTATTGAGAAATGGGTTCTAGCGTCTGGAAAAAACTGTAAAGTGCTAAGCAGCGCTTTCGTTTAAGGTATGGTTACACTTTGTTTAAGGTATAGTTACAACAACTTCAAGTTATGTTACTTTGGTTTAAGCATGTGTCTATAGTTTTCAAGCAATGGGTAAAAACTGTAAAATATTGCTGTTGAATTTTGCCATCTTATTCAGTTTTGCATTATGTTATTGTTTTGAACATAAGTTTAACAGTTTTGAAAACAGTATGTGAGCAAGTGCAAAATGTCTGGTACGTTCAAAGATTTTTGTCAGTTTTTGTGTCTGAGTGAGAAAAGAATTCATGAAATTTGAGAGATGTAGTCATTGAATGCATTTTGTGCCAAAAAGTTTAGCCCACATAGACTTCTGTTGTGCTCACTGTGTGAAGAGTTTTGCAAAAGTGACCTAAGTATTGAGAAATGTGTCCTAGCGTGTGTAAAAATCTGTAATATATAACACTTTATTTTGATAAGTACACAACATACTACATACTGATCTATCAGAAACTTTACAAGAATATATCAACTTATTCTACTAACCCTAAACCTACCCTAACAGTCTACTCTGAGAGTTACAGTAGTAGACTGAGAATTAATGAGAATTAGTTTGACAAAGGTCAAGTTATAACACTTGTTGTCTGTCTAATAACAGATTACTTCTTATCAAACTACTTCTATTGTAATGAACTTTTAGTACAAGATCTATGTTACATGTGTTTATTTTGAGACACTTGGGTTTGTTGTTGAAGATCATGTGATAGTTAAAGATGACTGCCAGTTCCTCTGGGCATATCTGTCTTGTTTTATTTACTGATGGCATTTGTTTTATATACAGAAGAAAGTGTAATTTTATAATTACATTTATAATTAAAAAGAATGGATCTCTTTGTATTCTATTCTTCGCACTGTTCAGCAGATATACTTCATTCGATTTCTACAGAGGAAAATCCTGACTGATCTTTTCAATATAATCAATGTTAATGAAGACTTTATAAACAAACAAATAACACAAAAGTAGTCATTGTGCACTAATGAAGTCATACGACAGAAGAGAGAAGTAACAGTGTCTGAATTGTGAAGGAATTCTTTTCAATGAATCAGTTCGTGTAGTTATAAAACCCATCTGAATCATTAGTTCATGAGTCGGACTGATTGAACTTCTGCTCAGTGAATCACAAGAAAGATTATCTGTGAATGATTCTGCCCTGTTTCTAAAACAAAGCTCTCATGTCTTCAGAAGACAGGATATTCTGCATGAGTCATAGTGACTTAAATACTTGACTGACTTTTTTTTTATTTTAATTTGGAAGCTCCAGTCCTCATTCACTTTATTTCAAGGGGCCACCAGAAGCAGAACGTACTTTACAAGTAGTTTGAAAATAAATGTGAGTTGGAAAGCGTGTGCACATCCATCCTATAATGTTAAACAATCCACCCAGTTTTTTATTTATTTATTTTATTATTTATTATTATTATTATTTGTATTAATAATTATTAATTTTGCCTAGGCATACCGAAAGGAACTTATAAATGGGGACAACTGAAGCAATTAAACAACAAAAGGGTAATAACATGTAAGTGCTGTGACGAGTTCAGTTAGTTTAATGCAGTATTTAATTTTATTTTCCTAGCGCTTCATGCATAGTGCTTTTGCAAAAAAAAATTATAATTTTGCCTGTGTTCTTCATACATTTTGGCACAGGTGTGTATTTTTGTTGGAATTTTACTGTTTGACTCCCATTTCTTTAATAATCTTTTTTTGCACTAGGTAAAAAACAAAAAAACAAAACAGTTCTTCGTAGGATCTTAAGGACAAAACCCAGTAAAATTGCTATGTTTAATGACAGTGCCGTTTAACTGTAAAATTATGCATGTGTTGTAAAATTTAAAATGTTGTTAATTTTGGCAAGGCTTCGATTTTTCTTTTTTTTTTTTTTACCAAATGGTACCAAATAAAGCAAATACCTGCTTTATTCCTATTTTCTGCTTCTGCATAATACAAATAAATCAGTTGTGGCCAGGTATGGTGACCCATACTTGGAATTTTTGCTCTGCATTTAACCCATCCAAGTGCACACACACAGCAGTGAGAAGTAGCCATTGCTGCAGCACCCAGGGAGCAGTTGGAGGCCTTGCTCAAGGGTCTCACCTCAGACATGGCATTGAAGGTGGAGCGAGTGCTGGTTATTCACTAACACCATCCACAATCCCTGCCGGACCTGGGACTCAAACCCACGACCTTTAGGTTATAAGCCCAACTTCCTATCCATTAGGCCATAATCAATCTGAATGAAAATAGCAATGCACGCATACAGAGCGTGATCTCTGTCAAAACAGACCCTCTCACCTCTGTCATAAACACACACCCTCTCACCTCTGTGGTGTTAGTGCCGTCAGAAATGGTACATGAAGATCACAGACGACAGGTGTTAAGAATCGAAGCTCACACGTACAGTAGTTTAGAAAACTAGTCCCATCTGAATAGGGCTACAGTGCAATTCGGCTAGGTATACATCCACGCTAAAATATCAAGGTGACAGTCATCATAGCTTGCGTAGTATAGACCCAGCTCCCAGCACAACTCCCATTCACTTTGTGAATAGATTAACAGCGATATTTTTTATCACGCGATAAGAATCTCACGTTTACGCTGATAACGGCCAATCATATATATATATATATATATATATATATATATATAAAACATAAAACATTTTCATAAACCTTTTTTTATTTTTATTTTAACAATAATATGTGGTGGGTATTCTTTAAAATAAAACCTAACTCTGTGCTCCCAAGCTTCTAGTTTTAAAAGATGGACTTTTGTTCACTATATATGTGTATTTTATTATTATTATTATTGATGCACAAGGGCTAGGTTTAAACACTGATAAAATAATGCATCTTTAGCAGTTTCTTTAGAAATGCATGGCTAAAGGCTCAGCAGAGAATAAATAAAAGTGAATATAGTAAAAAGTACTCTCTAGCACAAACATAGATGTGTCTGTGATATTTCACATTTTAAACTCTCACTCATAATCTCCCACTCTCTTCATTTCTCTCTCTCCGCCTCAAGCTCCTTCATTTCTCACCCTCTTAGCATCTCAGTATCTTCATTGTCTTCTGAGGAGGCACAATCAGATATGAACCCACTTTATGACATTTGCTAGGCTTGCTGTGACCCACATACAGACATGGTGATGAGAATGTGGGTTAGATCACAGCTCAGAGACTCACAGCATTAATGTGATCCTACAATCATACATCTGTCCATCCGTTTTTCTGTCCTTCTGTCTGGACTCTTGGTCAAGCTAAGCAGTGACCTAAAAAACCCTAACAACTGTATAGTAACGTCCTGTCAACCAGCCACAACAGCCAGCATCAAAGTGGCAAGAGTTTACAGAGCAAGCACCGCTATAATTTCCTTCAGAAAATATAAAAATCCAGTTAAGAAGGTTGATAGTATAGTAGAGCTGTAGAGGAATACAAAAACACTGAAAACATTGAAACTTTCCCAAGTTGCCAAAAAAAGAGAAAACATCTACTAAATTTCTGGAAGTTATTTTGAAACCAAAACGCTAGCCCTCTTCCCAGTGAAAGCGGACGGATCTCGGAGGAATTCCCTCCTCATCTATTAGTCTGTAGTCCTGCAGTCTGCCCACAGAGCTTGGCAGCTGCCCAGCGCCGCTCAATAGCAGCTTTTCAAGGGCTTTTAAAGACGGCTTGTTCATCAGCGGCGTCCCGCTGCAGCAGGAGCAGTGAAGATCGGAGTGCAGATGAGGAAAAACCCCACACCACTGCAGCTGATGAGACACACTTCAACACCAGACCACAGCTACTGAAGGCCAGTCGTAGTTCATACAGTAAGAAAGTCTGCAGGAATTGGAAGCTGATGTGATGTTTTGCTGTTTGGATGTTCTCAGTCTTGTTTAATAGGCAAAAATGACACCTTTAAAGATCCTTAAAAGCATATGCATAGTTACTCAAAATAATTATGTCTCTATCAAAATCCTTTGTCAATAATATTTTTAATATTAATATTTTGTAGAGCCTACTGTAATGAAACTGAACTGTAATGAAAATTTCTGTCATTTCTCCAGCTTATTCTTATTCCAGCAGGCAAACAACATCATAAGTTGATATTTGGTTAAATTTTGGTTGTAAAAACCGGGTGACCAAAATTCTGTGTCAATTCAACGTCTAATGCCAACCTGATGTCCCAGCTAATAATTATTTGGTTCCCAGAACATAATTTTTGTTGCAACCTAGGCTCATTGGAAATACGTGCCTCTTCATACATTTCTGCAAAACTGAAAAAACGTACCTATACATACATATCGCTGCAGTCAGTTGAAATGAACACTAGAGGCAGTAAAACTGCTAAAACAACTAGTATTCTTTTTCACACAAAAGTATAATTTACAGGTACATTTTTGATTAACAAAGGCTAATTTTCACACAATTAGTGGCAGAATGTTATGTTATGAGTTCAAAACAATTTTAACATCCAGCACAATTTGAAAACTGATAGTTTTGAATGTTGTCGTCACATATACAGCTTCATATGTTTGAGTTTTCTAGTAACTCATCCTAAAACGAATCGACAAAACAGCTTAAATCAGCGTAAGCATGTTAAAATAGCCTGGCTGAATCAGCATTTGTTAACACTATGGGGTAGGTTTAGGTTTGGTGTAGGGGATATTTCCAACATGATGGAGCATTAATCTTTAGCGAGACTCACTTATATTTGAATCTGAACGGCCACAAAACATACCTCAAGCAGCATTATAAAAACACTGCAATACGTACCTGTACCAACCTAATACAAATGTGCCACGGTCACATATTAAACATAGGTTTAGCATCACTCTCTGGACATGAAGAGCCTGGGTTGTTTTTCTGGTTCGTTTTTGGTTATCCCAGGCGTTTTGTTGAACGTTTGCAGAACATTAGTTTATATATATATATATATATATATATATAAGAAAGTACTTGACTTAAAGTAGAATATTAGTACATTCATTACTTTCCACTGAAGAGCACATTCTTGTATGTTTCATGTTTTAAAGAAAAAACAGCTCCTGATCAAACACACCTGATCCAGCTAATCAGGCTCTTCATGATCACTAGAAACTTCTGAGCAGGAGTGATTTGAAGTTAAACTCTGCAGAGCTCTGGAGTTTGAGAACCTAGGAACTTAAATATCCGATATGGTGATGCTACAGTATATAAAGATGCAAATGAATGCATGAAAATAATAACAAACCCACTAATAAACCTATATAGTGGATGAGCTGGGGGGGAAAAGCATTTGGTGAAGTATGCTCTGCAATATTGGATTGTTTCTACAAGGCTTTGAGCTCTTTTGTCAAGTGCTCATTACTCAAGCATCAAGAGTCTCATATCAAGCTTATGTGATGAAATTATATTAATTTAGAACCTCTGCACCCCAGTTGCTTTGAGGAAAGTGTTGACGAAGGAACATATTATCCAATGAGACTAAGTTGTAATTCTTGCATACTGTACCTAATTGATCCCTTCAGGACTGGTGTTAAAGAATGAATTATGGAACCATTTGCAATCCATTAGCATGCTTTTAGAGGTTTTGCACAACAATACATAATGCACCTGTCTTTGCATTAAATGTTATTCAGCATAAACTAAAGTGAAAGCTCTTCTATCCAATACTTGTTTTCTTTTAGTAGAATCCATATTCAGTAGGCCAATATTTCATTATAAAACAATTGTGTCAAAATCTTTGTTTGGTTAGCCTTACCAGGATTAGAAATGAGATCAGAAAGGAACTTTCTCAGTGTTTCTCAGTGTGAGTTCACTGTATGTAGAAACACTTTTCTGATGTGTGTGTGTGTTACATAAGCTCTATTATAAGTTGAAGAAACAACATGCTGAGTGAATTATTATGTTCCAGGGAAAGCTCTGCAGGACGGCTGAAGTTGTGGAATGGCCTGTAATCAAAAGGTCTTGTCTAGACACCTCTCACATAGCTACTGTGCTTACGAAACATACAACGTATACACTGTGTGCAGCTGCTTTCAACAACTTACCTGTGCCCTTAAACAAACCAGGGGCCGGTTGCTTAAAAGGTTAAGACTAAACTTATAAGTTAGTCAGCTACATTTTTCTTTAAGACTGGTCACAGTTTTTTTTTTATCCAATTGCATAAAAATGTATATTCATCTAAGGTAAATACAAAAAATAAAACAGATTACTCTTGGTTGACTGCTAGTTGGTCAGACTAGCTCTTAATAATAATTAAACAAATGCAGCCTTTGTGAGAATAAGAGGCTTCTTTCAAAAACATTTCAAAAATCTTTCAAAAATCCTAATAATTTGTTGTACGTTATTAAATTGTATTATGTAACATGACACCTAAAAATAAAGTGTTTACTGCAACATTCATCCCTGAAGCCATACATGAGCGCCATCCTAACTGTAAAACACCTCAAGAGAAGGTGGCAGCTGACGATTACCACGTCCTAGTCGTTACGCTCTTCTGAAACTCACACAGGGCTTCACATTCCCTCCAAACTCAGCACTGATTGAGCGTCATGTCAACACTCTGAGCAGCTCGGACAAACAGAGCAGTGTTTCCAAAACCCCAGAGAGCAGCAGAGTTTATACTTCAACACTCGGAGCTCTCTCTGCACATTAAACTGGGATTCAAAAAAGTGTTTTAAATTCCATGATGTTTAAAAAAAAAAAAAAATACCTATTAGGCTACTTGCTTTGTTCTGTTGTTAATTCTTAAATGTGTCTTAACACAACAGCATATTTTATCTAACAAATGCATCCCTGGCCAATTAGAATCAGAAGAATAGACATGAAGCCTTTCCTGAAGCTCTTCACATGTTTTAATGGGGACGCTTTAAGTCATTTGTGATTGGCTGTCAGTCGCTGTGGTGACTGGTCTGTGTTCACATGTTCCTGAGCGGTGCATGTGAAAAGTGCTTGAGCATTGTGTTTCACCCAGCAGGGTTCACCTGTGACCCTCTTCCACACCCTCAGAGCACCCAACAGAGCTTTACACCGAGGTCACGACCTTTCACCTGTCCCTCTCAAACTACCCACAGAGAGGTCATGCTTCAGAGAGACAGAGACAGAGAAGGAGAAGTGAGCCTTCATCTTTTGTCCCCCCTCCTCTCTTTATATTCAGACTTGAGTAGTTTTACTGACATGCTACTTTTAAAGGCTTCACACTGCTCAGGCACTAATAACGTAGCCTGTATATTCAAGCATTTAGACACATATCAGAAATTACAAATAACATTTAATATTGAATACATCGTCTTTGTTAGTTAATGAAAATACATTTGTTCATTGTTTATTCATGTTAGTTCAAAGTGCATTATGTAATGTTAACAAACACAACTTGTGATGTTAATGATGCATTAGTAAATGCTGAAGTTATGCTATAGAAGTATTGTTCATTCTTAGTTTATGTTAACTTACGTTGTTAACTAATGTTAACTAATGAACCTTATTGTAAAGTGTTACAGAAAACGAATTCAACAAAGTTTATGCCCTAATAACGAACAACAGCCTTGATGATTGCATATTAAAATAAATACAATTCTTTGTTAATCTATGTAATAGTGCGGAAGCCCATTTCTGTACTAAAAAAAAATTAAAAATACAATTAAAGGGTTAGTTCCCCTAAAAATAAAAAAAATTCTGTCATTAATTAGTCACCCTTGTGTCATTTGAAACCCGTAAGCAGTGGCGGTTCTACTTTGAATTACTCCCTGGGCAAGACCCCCTTTTTTTTACCTCCTTTTATAGTTTCAAATAACATCAGAAAAGCATTTATTTAGAATTAAAATGAAAGGAATAATCAAAAATTTGGAAATAAAGTATTGGGTAGGGTTAGGAAGGACTTTCACGAGTTCGAACTCTGACGGGATAAGCGTATAGCGAAGCTTGTTTGGCGTGCTACTTAGGGGGAACACTCAGGGTTAGAAGGGCTGCCGAGCCCTAGGGTGAATAACCCTAAGGGCTCGGATGGGGGAAGAGGCGGATAGCCGCTTTCTAACCCTGAGAGCTCCCCCCAAAAGGGAAAAGGAGGAGCAGGGGAGGAGGAGGGATGCCAAGATCACGGATGAGGAAGGAAGTGTTTCTGAATATTTATAGAGCAAAGCTGAGGAGCTGATTGGATGATTGGAGGCGGAGATCATACTTAACTGCCTCTGATTTGTCCTCCCGAAACGAGTTTGAAAACTATGTTTAGGAAATAGCATATGCTAGATTTGTGGGCAGACATTCTTATGTAAGGGATCATTTGGATGACACAACAAAATAGTGACAAACCCACAACATTCTTCATGATTAGTTTGAGAACACCGAATATTTCAAGTATTTATTTCAATTCAAGAAATACAGTATTTCATACCATAATTAGTTACAGTAATCAACCATCAATGCAACAAATAAAATCTGTAGGCAAATACAAATGTGATACAACAGTATTTCTGCTGAGATTTGTTTGAACTCCAGCATCCATCAGTGTCAGTCCGTGGTTGATAACATGGAAAATAAGTGTTTATTGAGTCAAATTTGGTCCTTGTCTTCTTTGTTCAGGTTCTATCAACTCTTCAAGTCCTTCTCTACAGTACCTCTTCCTCTATCTCCTTCTTCTCCTCTTACTCTACCTGGGCCTCCTCGTCTACCTCCTTCTTCTCTTCCTTTACCTCCTTCTCCTCTTTGAGCTCCCTCTCTCATTCTCACTCTTCCTCTAGCTCCTTCCATTTTTAATGAATACAGGTGAACTCATCTGCTGCCATTTACAGCACACCTGAGTGCTGTGTTTTTGAATTAGCATATGTGCGCTTTCACACCTGGTGGATGTTTATCCAACTCGTTCATTAGTGTAGCCATTGGCAATCCGGGGCTTTGTAATGACAAGGAAGTAACTTCACAATCCTTTTCTGTGTCTAAGGTGTCGAACTGAGTTTTACAAATCACTGCGTGTAATGTTTTGCAAAAAGAGTGAAGCAGATATTGTGTGTAATGTTGTGCAAATCTGTGGCGGTGTTTTGCTCCTTGGAGTAGAATTTTGCAAATTGCGTGGAAATTTTTATTTCAGAGTGTAAACAATCGTAAAAAACTGTGATGTAGGTATGGTCTATTCAAATGTTTTAGTAGTAGTAGTAGTAGTAGAAAAAAACTTTTTTTTATGGGTTTTCAGTGGCTATTTGCATGGCAAAAACAATTAAAATCTGCGAGGACAGCAAATACAATAAAAACCAGAAAAACAATATTTTTTATGTTAACATATTCTCAGACCTTTTTGGCAAAATTATACTAAATAACACATGAGTTCACTTAATTTAATAGGAAAAGAGTTTTCTACATGCATTAAAAGTAAAACTAAACATTTTTGACAGAAAGCAATCTTGCAAAACGTGCATGGGGCAGGGTCTTCACCTTTTATCACGCCGCCGGTCTGTACAGGTCCCAGTACAGCCGAACCCACACGCGCACACTCACCAGAATTCTAATTACCATCAGCTGGATCTCGTTACGAGTGCGGGTACTTAAACGCAGCTCCCCAGTCTATCCTCGGCGATGATCAAGGTAGACCACATGTCCTGCTTACCTGCCCCTCACTTCTTGTTTCAGTGAAGACATTCTGTTTCTGACCTGTGCTGTTCAAAGCGATCTACCTCTGGATCACAGTTCGTACTACACGCCGAGTAAACACCTGCTCGATTCCTACCTGTTGCAGAGAGATGTGCATCCCATGCACGTGATATTTGTGATAATTATCCTTCTCGTCCTCACCTGAGATCCTTCTGTGTGTTATAGTATCCTGCTCCTTCGCCGGCTCCAAGATCTTCATCCGCGACCCAGAAAGAAAGATTAATCGAATTCTCGCCTTGCACGAAGGATTTGGATACAGCACTCACCCGCCTCTTTGAGAGAATTACAGGGCTCTCAAGTGTCACGCATTGAGCGTGACCGTCACTCATTTCGGTCTATTGTCACGCACTCCTGCCACACATTGTATTTCTCACGCAGAAAAAACTATTTATAATATATT
>JAUMHQ010000089.1:1721094-1767945 GCA_032361165.1 Enteromius paludinosus | reverse complement strand
ATTAATGTTGGAACAATGCTTTATAAAGGATGAACTAACTATTTATTAATGCTTAACTAATGATTCATAGCATGTAGCTATTATAAAGTGTTACCAAATAATTTAATCTAAAAAAAGTATTTTGTTTTGTGGTTAGTTAATTAGCAGATTGATTAATTGTTTGTTATTTAGTTAGTGAACTAGGTTTTTGGTTCATAACTTAGTTCCTTCACTCAATCTTATTCTTATATTGTTAGTTTATGAAAAGATCATTTACCCGCACATTAGTGAGTGTGTCATTGGTGTTCGTTTATGTGTGAGTATTCTTATGTTTATTTGTTTATTTTAAAAGATAGTCATTATATCTAATTGAATATCTTCAAGATAATTAGTTACAATGAATGAACTAAACTAAACTAGACTAGCGTGTTTAAGGTGTATGATGTAATCAGGCTCGTTAGTGGACAGGAATAAATCTCCCTGACTGATGAAGTGGCTATGGTGTATTGTTTGTTTGAGAGCATTTCTATGAGAGCAGAAGGGGCAGTCTTTATGTGGGGTTGTTCTCAGCTATTGATCAGGCCTGAACCCCTGATACTATTTCAATGTGTGTGTGTGAGTGTGTGAAAGAGAGAGAGAGAGCCAGTGAGCTCACTGTGAACCTGCTGACTAACGAAGGAAATTCACAACTTGCTATCATTTTCTCTCTTTCTTTCTCATTCCAGGGCTCTGTATCAAAACCTAGTGAGTCGCCTAGGTAGACAACATGTTTAGCCATCATAGGTGTGATCCTGAGGTGAAATTATAACATAAGTATGCTTCAGTCTAAATGGCTCTCTTTTGCCACATGCAACCTTTGTAAAGCAGACAATGCCAAAAAACAATTACCAGCAAAAAAGAACATACTTAACATGATGTTTTAAGACACTTAGCGCATGCTAATTATGGTCTACCGATGCAGTGTTCAGCATAGCTCGCTCATGAAAGTCCATTTCGATTAGGATCCTTTCTGAGGCAGATACTGTCAGAGGTTCATCAGAGGCAAGCATTCTTTGCAATTAATCATCTGTCAGTGATCAGTGAACATGTCACAGAAAACAAAGACCTGGCCCGATGAAAGGAACCTTTCATAATTCCCAAAATGTGTCTCAGACAGCCAGAATCAAACTGTGTCTAAGCCCTGGTGTCAAATTTTATTTGTGCAAAAGTAGAAATACTTAAAATAAGTCACATGACCAAAAAGAATGGAGTAAATGAATAAACACTGCAAGAAAAAACAAACCCCAGGAAATTCACAGGAATTCAAAAGAGAAAACGAGAGAGAGACAGAGAGAGAGAGGCATTCTATGGAAGCCTGAGCTGCTAATTTGTTGCAGTGGGAGAGGGAGGAGCCACGGGGAGGGAGAGATTTGGGAAGAGAATCCAGAAGTGCTCAATGTGTGAGTGACAGGCAGACCGTCAGGACCGTTGTGGTGTGGCTCAGAGCTTACGAGTGTGTGAACCGAAGATTTACTGAATGTGTGTGTGTGTGTGTGTGTGTGCAGATACCCTCAGTATCACTCACAGACGGCGTTATCCTGTGTGTCTCAGGGAGAATGTAAAGTGAATTGAAGGATTAGAGGAGTGTGTTGTGTGTGTGTGGCACTGGTCTGGAATACTAAGTGGATATGTGATCAAATCTGGATCGAGCTGCAATGCCTACGGGTAAGAGATCACACTTGCATGCAACAAATATAAAAAGATAATAAGCCTTTGTTGTTACTATTATTATGTTAGTGTGTTTTATTGTACTTTTGTGTGGACTTGGTTTCTTAAGACATGTTGGTCATGTGTTTTAAATGCAGATTATATGTGTTTTTATAGCTTCTTAAAGTCATATCAGCTCTTGAAAGCTTCCTGTGAATGTGTGGCAACATTTGAACACTTTTCTGATTGATGTCAGAGCTGCTGTGTTTAAACTGCCTGAGTCCTGCCGTTAGGGCACTCTCAGTTTAACTAAATATCTGTGTGTGTGTGTGTGTGTGTGTGTGTGTGTGTTGGCAAGTTGTGAACTGAAGAGTATTTATTTGGATTGGTTTGTGCTGGTGGGTCCTCCACACAACCTCAGCTTGACTGAAATGTTTATAAGTGCATACATATATGTGTGTGGGTTGGTTAACTTAGCTACACTTTAGGCACAGAATTGCCTCCAGACATAATACAGATCTGACCAAACCTTTATTTGAAGACACTGTCAAAGGTAAAATAAAGTAAATATCATATAGTGTTTATATTGTTTGGAGTCATTATAAATTGTGCGTTGTCGAGAGCATGTGTTTAATAGGATTTTACATGAATTTGAATGGTGTTTTTCAAATGATTTGTAAATACAACAAGAAAATACTAGTTCAGCCCTACTTCAAATGTTTAATTCAGTGTTGCTTGTGGAATTTACTGGCATTTTCCAATTTAAAATAGTTTCAAAGTCAATCATCGACTTTTTTTTTTTCAGTGTAGATGTAATAATAAGGGTATGTTTCGGTCATGTTGTCATTGTGAGGAAACCTTTCGCTCTCTGTCGCTCTCCCCCACCCCTGACCTAAATTAGTCCCCCATGGGTTGAGGGTTGAGGGGGGATAATAACAGTTTAGAGTCTGCTTTAGACAATACCAGCACCCCCTCAGGACATCTGTCCCTTAAGTAATACACCCCCCGGGACGCAACCCAGCTGGAGACAGCGAGAAAGAGTTTGAAGCATGTGTTTGAAAGATGGCATGGTGAAAACCTGTCAGAACTTATTTGATGATAACAATTACTTGTTTCAAAAGTTCAAAAAGCAGTCATCCTAGGAGGTTTTACCCTGGCTTATCCAGAGCTTCTCGTTAGAAATTGTATTTCAAAAGTACACTGTACATTTAGGGGTGCACCTTTATACCCCTTAAAGGTACCCATTCCTACTAAGGTACTACAGGGTACTTTTCCCTCAAATTAGGAAGTTGCCAAAGCCTGATCATTTGCATTCTTTGAGCATTTGTGTGCTGGGGTTTTAAATGCATGCCGTATATAAATGTCAGGTTTAGTTTTCTCTGAAGCAGATCAGTCTCAGTGAAATCTAATCTGTGAGTAGCACTGGGGCAGTGGGTCATGGACTGACATTCACCCCATATGTGTTTGTGTGTGTATAAGTATGTTCATTCATGCAGGTTAAGTCTCTTTGTCACATCCTATTCTTTAAATGCATTCAGTCCTCTAAGGGAACTTCTTATCAGCCTGTCAGTTATTTAGTTGTTATAAATGTGTAATTAACAGTGTTATTAAATGTGCCCCGTGTTATATATGTGTAATAAAGCATGTTTATTTTATATTATACAAGGGATGTGTAAAAAAACAAAAATTGATATATATATCCATGTTAATGACACCGCACTGCTGCTGTCTGGGAATAGAAGCACATCAGTAAAAAAGATCCTGATCCTCCAGGCAGGGCAAACGTATGTCATACCGGACAGCAGGGCTTCGCAGATGACTGCAGAGATATATGGTCATCCATCCATCAACAGTGTGAATAGGTCTGGCCTTCTCCCATACGAAACAGTACTCGTGGTTGATGAATGGATATTTAGGATTTTCCTTGTACTGCAGTCCAACTGTTTTGTCTTTTGCAGTTCTTCGACAAGTAAAACCGAAAGAAATAACTCTCTTTCTCTTTCAGTGCGCATCTGGTTGTTACAAAGTAGCTGAAGTGAGATAGAATGTCCAACTTTGAGAACATTCTACAATCAGAACTTGTGTCAGTTGACTTCTGGGAGATAATGGGCCGGTCTGATTGCAGGAAATGGGCAGCGAAGAAGAGCTATTTATAAAGATGTGATTACTCCAAGTCATTATGTTTGATTGAGCGATAAGGACTTTTTTCTCAGGGATCCTCAGTCCTGGAGTAGATGAGAATTTAGAGTTGTTTTGGGAATGTTTTCGGCATGTTATGAATCTGTCACAGGCATTCCAGCTCCAGAAGCCGTGGTGGACTTCCAACATGTTTCAGAGACCAGAATAGAAGTTGTGTTGCTTGCGTGAGTGTGTGTGCTGCTCTCGTGCAGTCGGGCTGGAGAGAATTAATCCCATTGGTTATGGACACGCAGCGCTTGGCTGCAAAACACACACTGTCGTGAAGATGTCAAGACCATGAGAGCTTGTGTAATTTTGCGCATGTGTCCAATTCTTTTAATGTTCTGTGATCAGAGCTCTCTTAAAGCTAACGTGACAGTGTGAAATCTTGTTTTTTGTTTGCATATGTTTCACGCTGTAGGATTTATTTACATGAATACACACCAATGCCAGTGTTTGACACTGAAAAAAAAGCAGGATGCAACAGAAGAAGGTATCATTTTATAAGTAGCATTGCATAGTTTTTTTTTAGGAAAATCTGTCATGTGGAAATTAATTTGCAAAATCAGGTGCATATTTGCTGCCACGTATGATAATGAGGTTATCAGACTGAAACCACCATTAAAGGATTCACCTTGTCTGCCTGAACACATAGACAAGTCTAATATAAAACTGGGCAATCAATCAGGCAGAAAAAGCTACCAAAAAGTGAAATCATGCATTACTAAGCCTACTAATGTCTCGTCTCTCTAACCCTGGATTTTATTTTTTCTTCATCATAAAAGCACCATAAAATAATAATCATAAAAGTAGTCTATATAACTCATGTGTTGAAGGTCACTGATAATCGTTCACTCTGCTCAAGCTCCTGAATATCACATACGGAATAAATGCACCATCAACCTTTGCGTTGTAGAAAACAGCAGTTAAATATATCCCTTTGTGTTTCATGGATGAACAAAAAGTTACATGAGAATGAATCAGTACAGAATTATAGTTTATGAGCACACCCATGTTTTTTTTTTTTATCAGAATGGTACTGTTAAAGTTATTACACCACAAAACACATGGCAGCAGCGTTTCATAACAACTGCATTTGTGCTAAACGAGCCATCTAACGATCATCTGACTGCAGTCAACAATCTTTAATATGTTTGATGCTTTGATGTTCTCACAAGCTTCTAATTTCAGTTCCTGCAGCAGTTTCCAGTGGAGCACAGTTCACTGGCCAGAACAAAAACACTCTTGAAAGCTCACATTCTCTACAGATGGACATGTGTCATGTACATTTTGACCTTTACCCGTCCCAGTTGCACACTTTGTAGAAACATTTGACTGCACATATCTGAAAAGTGACCATTGTGCAAACAAGCAGAGTCATTCATACTTACGTTTAAGTATTTGACATGTTTATGAGTGTGTTTGGAAATGATTATGTATGCTTACTGTACAGTATGCGCGGTCAGGAACTGCTTACTGTGCATAATGACAGGGCGGAAATGTACACAGACTGCAGCTATATGACTGTCAGACTATTTCACTGTGTGTGTGCATGCTGTATACACGACTGGGTGGGAATGATGTTTATGTAGTTTTGTGTTTACTTGGCATATCACATCATATCTCTTCTTGAAGGAAGGTGTCCTGCTTTGATCCCAGTAAAAGATTGCAAGAGTGCAGACCAGTCTTAGCACCTAATTCAGAGAGTGCAGTATTTTGCTTTGATTTGATGCAATAAGGTATTAAGAGCTTTTAGATACTCATTTATATCAATCGCCATTATATCAGCCATTGCAAACCCCATGCTGGTTGACCACGAGTTTGTTTTGTAGATTAAATATAGATTTAAATTGGACAGACGGGCCTCAGGAAACGCTCAGCTGTACCTCTTACCTCACAGCTGGATGGATTTCAGCTCGAAGTCTGTATTTAAAACTTTTATTGACATTCAGCTATATATATACCCACACATGACTCAAGACTCAGGTCCCTCAAAATCTCTTTCTTCCTCAGTAAACTATACAAGCCTCACGTTCACTGAACTCCTTCAACCCTCTGAATGTGTGTGCAACTGTAAAACGTGCACCATTCATCTGAAGAGGGCTGTTGGGGGGACTATTTGATGTTGTCTGTCTCATGAGTGGATGAGAGTGAGGCACAAAGTGTGTGTGTCTGTGTGTGTGTGTGTGAGAGAGAGAGAGGTCTTTGTCCTTTAGTCTCCTCTGAATTATGTCATGTTTGAGTCTCCCAGCAGTAGTGCTCGGAGGGGGGCAGAAGGGCCTTAATCCGCCTTAAACCCCCTGAGTTACTCTCTCCCCTTTCTTCACTCTCCATCTATCGTTCACTGTGAGGAATGGCTCTGTGTGTCTAAGCCAGCATTGTGATGTGAAGGAGAGAGTGGGAAATTGGAGACAGGCTGCCCACCGTCTGGATTTACCTCTGAGTCACATTGTGTGAGTGAAGTTTCTCGAGAGCTACACAGAGCTTCATAAGGCACATTCTTAGGATGCTAACATCTCAAGTAAACAGAGCTGATTAAGACTATAGGGCTGCAATGAACAATTATTTTCAGAATCGATTAATCTGATGAGTACTAGATCGACTAATCTGCATCTTAGTCTGCAATCTTTTTTGTCACTGATTGTTGTGGATTTATTTTGTTTCTGAGGGGGAAAAAGACACACTCAGCTTAATGCTGCTCTCATTAGTGTCAGGATGTTCGCTTATGGTAACCCCCTGCTTGCATATATCAAGCTTATTTATTTATCAAAGCCTCAGCTTTGTTTGCACTACTCATAAGCATCACATCTTCTTTGGTAGGATTGCAGGTCATTACAGTATGTCATTTAAGATAAAATCACTTTTCAACAGTTTTTTTTTTCAATAATATCCCAAGGGTAATCCATAACTTCATTATGAAGCATTGTTTTAACGTTGCTCAAACCTCAGCACATAACTCATCCCACACATAATGGATAACGATTAATACTCAGCACTGGACCAGGGCAATTTTACAGCCATCATACAGCCCTAGAAACTACCTGAAAATGCCCATCCAGAACAGCTATGGTGTACCAACCCTATTATCACTGTACTTCCACAGATCAAAGAGTAAATATACATAAAGAACACTGGATTTAGCTGTAATTTAAGCTGGTGAAACCCAGAATCCTCTGCTAAATAAACAGAAGGCTTAGCCTTAGTGTGTTAATGGGCTTGGTTGCAATGATCAAAGTAAACATGATCTTATGTCTTTACGTTTACCACACACACACACACACACACTCAAACACCTATTTTCTTCTTGCAACATTGCTTGGTTTTCAGTTACCCCTGAGCTTCATACACAACTCCCTGTAGCCTTTGAAGTCCAACAGCACACGCCTTGCTTGTGTTTATTTGCATGTGTGTGTGTGTCGGTACATATGTGTATTTGGTTGTAAAGGTATGACAGCTTTTTTTACAGGGCATATCAGTGACACAGTGTGTGTGTGTGTTTATTTGTGTGCAACACTGCATGAAACAGTGTGTGTGTGTGTGTGTGCGTGTGATCATGGACAAACAATAGTACTTCCAGTCATGTGATAGTTGGCGTTTCGCTGAAACAGGAAACATAGTCTATAAAATACACACAATAAAGCACAAGCTATTATGTTTCTCATGATTCAGTGATTAGTTTGTAGTAAAGTAGTCAGTCCGATAACAACAAATTCCACATTAGGACACATTAGTCAGAGAAAATATCTAATTCACTGTTACGATAAACATAACTATGGCATGTATACTTTCCAATTCAAAGAAACTAGTAAAGTTCACACCTCAATAAGGAACATTTTCATTGGAATATATATCTTTCCCCCAGCTGATGAATGGTCAGCTGATCAGAATCCACCAAACAATAAAGAGATTGAGCAATTAAAGCAGCTGATGACTGCAGTACACACTTACAATAAATACATCATTATTGCACATTGGTCATTAATATCGCTAAAGTTTTTTACAGAGAAAAAAACCTGTAGATGATAATGGACCATCTACTCAATTAATACTGAAAAAAACATATTAACTGAAAACAAATCCACCATAACAACATGGAACATGTTTTCTAGTTCAGTGGAGTTTCACGAGATTGAGGCCATCAGCCTCATTTACTGACAATGCTTAAAATCCCTAGTAGCCTGAAAACGAGGGCTGGATGTTATATTAATAGCACAGTACAGGTACAGCGTATCAGCACAGTACAGGTAAAGAGAACAGGTCAGATTAATCGAGGTAAAATCACATTCAGTCCTACTTAATTAAAAATGTCTTAGGATCTGATCTCTTTTTGTCTGTGACCTCATTGTGAGATTTTATTTTGACCTAATTATTATAGAAACTGAGCTGTAGCTGCTGCTGTGTCAGGCAACATATAAACTAATGTAGTCTAGCAGACTTTAGTGTCATGATGAGCTTGTTTAAGTCCTGGCCTATTTCTGTTGCTGTTTTGGGAAATAGGCGTGTGGCGTCATCATCATGCTGGAAGGAAGTGAAGAACAGTGGCTAATATCATAAACTGCTCAGACATGTCTAACAAGTTAACTTACAACAGTTACATAAATAGATTGGTCCAAAAACAAAGTCTGATGAATTGCTACTGATTGCTAGTTGCTTAAGACACAGTAATCATTAGCTTTATCAAAAAACGAGTTTGCTGCTTTGCTGTCTGACTCTGATCCCTTAATATGCCATTTAAGGCAGCGTCCTAACTTAAAATGAACCTCAATAGTGGCTGCCTTTGTGGTTGTAAAACTTTGTTTTCTCACTATTAGCTAGCTGCTTATTAGCATGCATATTACTAGCATGCTGGCCAAATAAAACATATGCACAACCATATTTTAGATTTTAAACCTACCCTATACTTAAATTAAGTACTATCTATTAATAAGCAACAAATTCGAGGTTTACTAAGAAGAAACTCTTAATTAATAGGAAGTATGTGTCCCCTTTTCTAAAGTGTTACCATTTTTCTGCACTCTTACAAGTCCATGTGATGATACATAATCATTGGCTGTTCTCCTAATGGGCAGTGGCAACTTGAAACCGATTGAACTTTGTGAGTGACGTGATTTTACACTTGAGCTGTTGCATCGCACTCCTGTTGTGAGTAGCATGTAAGATTAGTATCAGAATGCCAAAAGGGCTCCGGTGATTTACTATGTCTGGTGCATTTTCAAAGTCCATACATGCTTTTTGAGCTAATATTGGCCACATCCCCCAGTGCAACAGCTGTGGGGGAAAAACACGATCCCCATTGAGGGACATCCTTCCTGAAATATAAAGGCGGGCATATGTTTTCAATGATAAAACCCCATTTACGCTGTGTTAGAGAAAGAGTGATATTATAAAGACGTGACATGTGTTGTGTGCATATATTATACTCTTTGTCTTTTAATAGGCAAAAAATTGCAGATAAGAACCACAAGAGTATCTCTACTTTAAGTTAAACACAGACAAACCCGTGCACGAACAGTGTACAAACACACCCACAGAAGTTTATTTTACTTGAACATGACCCACCCACCAAAACACACAATCAGCAGTGGACCTGATGCATGAAACATTAATAAAGGCGTTAACATATACAGACATCTCCATTTATCTGTTCAATAGTTCAACTGAAATAAACATGCCGCACAAAAGCATATGTGTTTACTTGATGGCTGGATCTCATTTTGTGTTTGTCTAGAGAAAGTGGGTCAGTGTGTGAATTTAGCATGTGCGGAAATCAACCAATCGCAGAGTGCCTCAGACAATCAACAACCAATCATGTGGCTTTGCTCTGGAGCCCAGATAATATAGACGGCTCCGTGTTGAGTGAGTAATGACGGTGATTATTCATAACTGGCAGCTGAGGAGGAGACGTGGTTGACTGCAAGACAAAAAGACAGTCCCTGCAATCTCTTTTATATGGTTTTGTTTTTAGAGAGCGACTACTTGTCGCATATCTAACTGGCTTACGTGATGCTATTGGGTTGTGAATTGTATGATATATTGTAATTCTATGCTACGCTGGGCCTCATGTATATCACTTACCTCTTTCCAGCACAGTAATCTACCTATTGTATTAACAGAGGGTAAAAATGACCATGTTACAGTACATTGAGTTGATTGTGTGTGCACACCTGTGCCAGTGTGTGTGAAGTGGGTGCGTCTGGATGATCTTACATTGTTGTGTTAGAGAGTCTGACAATAGACAGTCTACACGTGCACACACACTCACACACCAACACACACACATGCACGGTCACACAGAGCTCTCTTTCATTTCACCCAGAGAGTAAAATGTCTCCATTACACGTTAATCTGCTCATTAAAGCCCCTCTCTTTCAGTCCTGGCCTTTCTCTTTTATGAAAGACTCTGTATGTATGTGTGTGTGTGTGTGTGTGTTCCCATGGTGATTCGGTGAGTGACCGAATCACAACTGAATCAAAACCAAAATCAGAGGGACATGCAAATACTCTACTTATAGCTGTGACAACTCTTAAAACTCTAGTCAAATTATCATCTCTAGATATGAGTCCTTCCCTAGCTACAACCCAGAATAACCTGGTAATCATCTAGCATTATGATTATGCTAAAAACACCTTAGCAATTAGAATCATTCATAAAACCCACAGGTTTTCTTTTGTGAATGTAAAAATTATGTATTTTAGTGTTGTGTTCTTGTTTTTACTGTTGAAAAAAATGGTCCAGCAAAAGGACCAGCTGTAAACCAGCCTCCCAGCTTCAAAACATACCTAACCAGCATATGCTGTTTTTTTCAGCAGTGGTGTTACTTTAGCCTGGGATAATGGGACTAGTGTGGTGAGAATTATGTTAACTTTCAACTGTGTCCAGAAACACAGGATCAGAGATTGTGCAGTGTTGTTGTCTGAAAGGCAAGCCGAGAATGGGTTTGAGTACGCGTAGGGCGAACAGCACACAGGAATGCTAGAGATTGCTGTGGGTTTCTCATGATGTTTTTCTTTGTAAGTTCCCCCTCGAGATCTAAGTCTGTGGGAATCAAATTTAGAATTACAGTGGGTGGGATTTTTGGTTATAATATTGTGCTCAACATGAATCAAGAGTCCATTTAAAGTGAAAGTTCACCCAAAAACCAAACAGTTGCCAGTGCTACTGAATTTCATAATATGAAAAGTCAATAAGAATGGAAGTCAATAAGAATCAGCAACTGTTGCTTTAAGAAAATGGATCTTTTTAAATATTGACATTTATCAAAGTAGCTCAAATGTAAAAATCCCAATATGCATATCACATCGGGTTGTGATAACTGAATGGTTTTACTACTTGAGATGGATTACGCATGCATTTTTTACTTGGGGTATTTGCATAAATGTGTTTGTATGTACGTCTATCAACAATCATTGTGATTCTCAGCAATTGTTGTGATGCTCTCATAGCTAACTATATTTAGCAAGCAAACATGTGAGGAAAGACATGAGGTAGAGTTGAGCAAAGATTTGGTAGTGTTCAATTTACATTGATTTTAAAACAATGCTGATGTTTGCTTTCAGGAGTTGTTTGTGAGATATATAATTATATATAATATAATTGAAATGATTTTGCAGTATTTAACAAGTTATGGCACATTGCAGTTTACTTAAATATCATGTAGTCCTAACGTCTAGGCATTTTTTATTTTTCAGAAGATTATCCATTCTCCACTGATGTTTTACCGCCCCTCCCGGAGGTCCCTGTCGGAGGGCCGGTTCTAAGCCCAGCGGGTCCCATCAGAAATTCAGCTCTGAGATATTGCTCCTCACGCAGTATGGACTGCAACGAGCGGCCGGTAAGCTACGGCTCCACGTCTTCATCCGCCTCCTCCCGGGACAGCCACTGCTCGCTGGGGGGCAGGCCCCTATTAGGCTCCGCCCCCGAGCGGGATCATGACTCCGGAGCCATCCGACTGGAGCTGGTGCCTGCCCAACAGCTGGAGGAGGAGGAGACGGGAAGACAAACACCTACACCCACCAGTCAAAGCGATGCAGATATTCAGTCGCCTGAAGGTCGTAAAGTCCAGTATGTGGACAGAGTGGTGGAGGAAATTCTTGAAACTGAAAAAACCTACGTCCAGGACCTTCGCAGTATTGTCCAGGTAAAAGACACAGATCATGTGCGGCTCACTGATGGTGACACACAGCAGACTGCTTACTGAAGGAATCACAAAAAAAACAAGTTAAAAGAATAGTTCCCAGAGTTATAACTTTCTTCAGAATATTTCACTTTCATGGAAAAATTCTGATGTTCAGTGACAGGATGGTGAGATTTGACATACTGTAGCGTTCAAGGAAACAAATGGCAGTGAGTGTCTAGTGTATGGGTTTCTCATTCTTCAGCTCAAACCTTGAACCTTTGTGCTCAGCCACCACTCCCCATAAACCATGACACTACTGACACTCTTTGAGTAAGGGGCATGGGTGTGCTTTCTTTGTGTATGATTTATATAGCTGTCAGATGTAAAGTGCACATGGCTGTCATTTGACCTAGCGAGTGAGGAGATGAATGCTAAACTCTTCCTCTCACCCTTGCCCTGATTTTCTATCTCTCTCTCGGTTAATGTGGGGACATGTTTTTCGTGGGTCACAGCCCCCCTCCCCACCTACTCCTCCATACAGACACATTCACAGCCCCCTGGCACTGAGGGAATGATAGATGGTCCGAGCAGAGAATGGAAGAAAATGAAAGCAGGCAGGATGGATGGAGAGGACAGATAAAGGAGAGGAAAGAGCTTTAGGAAAACAACTTTGAAAGAAATGTTGAATACACGAAGGAAACATATTCTCACTTTACATTATTTCTTTTCATTGTCTCTTTTTACAACACGTTAAACACTGTTAGTTGGTGGTTTTTGCTGATCTATCATTGGTTTCTTAAAAAGACCTAGCTATTTTAAGAATATTTTCTTTTAGAAATAATAGAGTAGCAGCTTAACTTTGTGTAACATGACCTTTCAAAGCCCCAAAGTTGTAATTTTACTTCATTTACTTATGCTAATGAGGGAGAGGTAATTCATCATTAAGCTGAACTTTATCTTGGGTTGAGGTTAACTGAGATCAAACAAAACTTAGTGGACCCCTGCAGTACCATCATAGACCCCCTAGAAATTGCAGATCCTTGGTTCGAGACCCCTGGTTTAAAAGATTTTAACTAATTTTAAATCCAACCTACAGACTTTTTTGCTTCGCTTTTTGTAGAGAATGTAAACATGTGAGCATATTGAATGAAGTACTTGCAAATCTAATTGTTTTGGGGGTTTTTTGCAAAATAAAAAAGCAGCAATATGGCAAAAGCACATAACTAAAATTACAGTATACAGTATAAATAAAGCAAAATGACCAAAACGTAAACTAAAATTCAAATTCAAACTAAAATTATAAAGTAAAAGCTAATTAAAAAATATTTTATGTAAAAAGCTAACTCAATTAGCATTGTTGCTTTTTGAATGTGCAATAGTTACACGTGGTTTGCAGTATGACATACAAAGATATTTAAGAGCCAGAATATCTTGGAAGGAACCACCAAGCACTACATTTAGTCAGTTTACAGATGCATTTATTCAAAGCATCTTATAAATGAGGACAATGTAAGCAATCAAAATCAACAGAAGAACAATGGTGTGCAAGTGTTATAGGCTAACAAATCTCAGTCAGCTTAAAACACAGTCCACGTAGCATCCAGCTAGCCGCCACATAAAAACCTATCTTTTCTTTTAATGTTCAGATGCATAGATAATTATCTCAGGCACTCTGACAAGTGCCAGCATTGCCGTGTTACAGTAACTGAGATCTATGAAAGAGATGATTATTTCATGCTTTACATAAATACATTAAAAAGACCATAGTCATATGGAGTAACGTGACAAAATTGACTTTAAAGAAGACGTCAGAAGTTCGCTGGGACAATTCATATCGGCTGAGACAATCTAGATTTTACGGGATGCTCGTGGCCTGAAGTACAACCACAGCAGGACTCAACCTACTGCTATCATTAGACCCAATGGAGAGATTAGAGGAAAGGTCATGACCTTTAAAGGTTATTCATGTGAAAGAGCGACCCTTAGTTTCCAGTAACTATTGGGGTGACAAAATTGAAGCTCTTTATAGATCACAACACTTACAAGTGAATAGAAAACTATAGCGTGCTCAAAGAAAGCAAAGCATGTTCATAGATAATGTCGTTTTTTTTCCCCTGAGGTGATCATCTTTAATCTTTTTAAATAACAGCAGCTCTCAGTCTGAGAGCGGGCTGTCGACGCAGGGTGTGTTTTCCCCACAGAATGGTTATTTTACACTGCCTGAGGGTGTTCAGGTAAAGATTTCTGTCAGAGTGAGAGAATCACTTATCTCATCTGTCAACCCGAGACAGAGACATTCAGATGCAGGGCGGAGCAGAAGTTACAGATTCTGACACGCTTTGCTGATATTTGTGTATGTGAGAGTGTGTTCTTTTAAACACAGACACATTGGTGTGTTTCTACAGAACTGGAGCATTGTGGGACTTGTTTTATTCCTGCATCACTGGCAGCACCGGACTGAACTGCTTGTATCACCATGATATCACAGAAACTTTGTTTTGCAGCACAGCTATTATCCTGAACTGTAAAGTGTGTGTTCTTTCGATGCTTCATACTATATTCATCAAAGCGCTGCTCCGTAAGTACTTTACATAACGGACATAAGCAGACCTATTGGAGCTAATCTGCCAGCGTGGAAATGTTAATGTCAGGTGTGAGAGTTGAAAGCTCCAAATACAGCAAACCTTGAACATGTGTGTTTGATGGCAGGCCGCTCTCACATGCTGCTGCTGATGAGATTATTCATCCTTTCATCTGTTTTTCTACAGGATTACCTGGAGTGCATCAGCAATCAGTCTCTTCTGCTGTTGGGAGATGAAGAGAGGAATTCTTTATTTGGGAATATCCGTGAGATCTACCGTTTTAACAGGTACGTTTTATTGTTAGGTCTCTTAATAACTAGTTGCTTGTTAGCATTCATATTACTAGAAGATTAGCCATTTATTAGTAGTACTTAAAGGATATATTAAATGCCATTATTCTACATCTCTAATCATACACAATACCTACACTTAGCAGTTAGCAGTTAGGGAAAAGCCATAGTTCTTAGTGATTAAGTGTTCCCTATTCTAAAGTGTTCATTTTTATCAAATAGGAGAATAGAGTGATGGTAATGTATGATGAGGAGATTTAACTATTTATTCATGTTATCAAGACGACAATAATCGCTAGAAATGATATGCCCCCAACTAATTCAGAGGCGACAGCGGCAAGGAACCAAAACCCCATCCATAGGAGAATGGAGGAAAAAACCTTGGGAGAACCAGGCTTAGTTGGGGCCAGTTCTCCTCTGGCTGGACACCCAGCACTTAACTTCCAGTTTAACATATATGCAACCCTGAAACAATATTCTGACATTGATTAAAAAAATGTTGTGGCAATAACAGATAATATCTTTTTTTTTTTGGTCAAATATTGATATTTTAAATGCATTCATCAACCATTCAGTCCAAATTCAAGGTTTTCTCGCTCTTTGCATTTATGGGAAATGTGAGTTCATCAGTGCTTACAAGCCAAACATTCATAACAAAATAGCTGACAGTTCCTCTCACTTTGGACCACACACACACACCTGCACATTTTGCCAGACTCACACACAATTCAGCCCACACACACACACACAAAGAGAGAGTGTGTGACTTCATATGACTGCAATGCAGAGTGACCACACACATATTAACAATGCTGTTCAATTCATGGAAGTGGGTCTTTCCTTACAGCACATAACCTACAATACAGCACATAACCGGAAGTTGAACACTTTCACAACGGCTCAGCCCTTTAATGGATGTGAGTAATGATATACAATCATTCTGTGTGTGTGTTTTAGTGATCTGCTTCATGACCTGGAGAAGTGTAACGCCAACCCAGTTGCCATCGCGAAGTGTTTCGTAGCCAAGGTAAAACTCTGTCCACAAAGACAAACCTCACTCAAATATGAAATAAAACAAATTTTGACGATCATTACTCACCCTCAAGTTGTTACAACTTTCTTCCATCCGTGAAACTCAAATAGAGAAATCATTAATCTCCTATCACATGGTCACACACACACACACGTAAACAATCAACACTTATGTGTTACAATTTGTTTCCTCTGCCAAGATGACTAGTGTAATAACACATACTCGAGTACGTGTTATAGCTGTTTTACAGCTCTAATTAACAGCTGCTCATCTTTGTGTGGTTTCGGTCCTGTGGTGTTGTGTGATAATTGCTTTGTTTTGTTCGGTGTAATTGTGCTAATGTGCTGTTAGCAGGGGGGCTGACAAATGACTGTGGCTTACAAGATCTCAAATAAAGCCTAAAACCCACACATCCAGTCCAGCCCTGAGCGAGAAACGCTTTCAGAGGTCAGCACAGAGAGTTATGTTTATGACTGTTTAAGAAAACAACAGAGATATTACACAGAGAGGTCTTACAGTTAAAACACACTGATGAGTTGTCCAGCTCTTTTCACACACACTTACTGTTCAGTGTGTGTTGTTTAATATTTGCAGACAGTCTAATCTGTGTATGTTTACATTGGACAAAAAGTGTGCCAAGAATTAGGTCAAAAGAATTCATTGAATAAAAGAATAACTACATTGTTTTAATTTAATCAATTAATCAATTTTAACCTAAAAATGATAACATCTAAATCTATCATATTATTTAATATTTCTGAATCCATCTAAATGCATTAATTCATAACAAAAATGAAATTAAATGATATATAAATAGCTTGTTCCCATTTTTACAGTGTGTTGGTCAGTAAAGGTTAGTCATCTTACCAAACATTCCCAGAACCGTCAGTGTGTGTGTGTGAGTGTGTGTTTAAAGGCATTACTCAGCGAGTCCTGTGGTACTGATATCACAAAGAAGCTTCAAGATTCCAGTAAGAGAGAGGAGTTTTATTACACCTGATTCCTATCAAAGCTTCCTGAGAACATTGCCTTTCTCCTTCTCTCTGTTAAGGACAAACGCTGACTCAGTCTATTTCCCTGAGAACATAACGATCCTCCACCTGCTGTTTGCAGCTCATCAGTTCAGACAGAAGGACATTACACAGCACTATCGAAACTATCCTGGATGACAATTGGTTAAAGCAGTGTTTTATTTGCACCAGAATGCACTGTGTAACAGTTCTGACACAAAAGTGTCCATTCATTTTAAAGTAGGAGTACACGTGTTCATATCCACTCAGATTTGTAGACTTGAGGACAGCTTCAGCATAATCAAACAGCAAGCACACATCTGGTTGTGGTTCCGGACTTTTAAAAACCAGGAGAGTGTGCTGCTCTTTAATTTATATATTTTCCCATGGAGAAGCTACCACTCTGTGAGTTTGTGTGTGCGCTTGGGTCACAGCATTTATGCAAGGACACCTTCATTAATAAAGCTACCTGTGTTTGTTTGTGTGTGTGTGTTTGTATGGAGAGAGGGAGGGCAGATGTAAAAGCCTGGCGGGGGCGGCCGAGTGAGGGGGATATTAGAGGAAGAGGATAAATGGCTCTTTGATACTCAGATTCTCTGTACTTTTCCAAGTGCTTTGATGTTCATATAGGCGGAATGAGAGAGCAAAAGACTCCAGATGAAGGAGGAGAGGAGAGAGATTTAATCAGAGCACGCTCACATCTACCATTACTGTAAACACAACATCAGGACTCTTATTACAGTCACTGCAACCGCTGCGAGTGTGTGTGTGTGTGTGTGTGTGTGTGTGTGTGTGTGTGTGAGGCTGTAATGCACCATCCTGATGTGACCTTTCAAAGCAAGTCTGATGCGTTATGTACCAAAACAGCCATATAAACACTGACCTGACTATCTAGATGTGTGCACTTTAGCCTTCATTTAAAATCAGCATTGCAAAACCTAAATGCAATATTTTATTAAATTTTAAAATGTAATATAGTTTAAATTATATCTTTATTATGTCATTTCCTTCTATTGCCTTTAGAGATATATTGTTTAAAATTTGGTAAAATAAAATCAACATACTCAACTCAACTTATTAAAAAAATGTTTTATCTTCTGAAGAGACACCATCACACATTATATGATAACAGATTGATTTATAACTTTTATCACATATGAATATTGATCAACATGCATTCATAGAGCGCATCAAATATGATAAACTGTACTTGCTTGATATACAAGATCAACATTGATTTTATCTTGCGTCGACATGCAAAAATAAATAATAAAATGGTCTTACTGGTTCTTGTGTATCAAGAACATATAACTGAACTACACGAGGGTGAGTAAATGAGGATTAAAATTTGGCATGTAACTTGTCCTTCGCAGGTATTATACCCTCACACAAACCTTCCTGCATTTTCATTATGATATCATTTAATATGTGAATCTAGTTATCTCCCTTGTGGGTACCTCTGGCTGACCCCCACACAAACACACGTCTTACTTTGAGTAACTGACCCTAATTTCCTGATTGTTTTTCAGAGTGAAGACTTCCACATCTACACACAGTACTGCACAAATTATCCAAGGTAAGAAATACTTCCTGTGGTTTGTGGTTGCAGTTTTACTTCCTGTGGTTTGTATGTCACCATCTGTCTCTCGATATAGAGCTTTATAAGGCGGCCATCTCAGATGCCTGTTGTGTGTTTGTGGAATGTGAGACTTGTGAGAGTGTGTGTTCATATTATATGTTGTGTGTGTATGCGTATAACACCATTGGAGTCTGTTCCTATATATTCCTCCCTGAAGGGAAACCCCCTGTCTGACTGTCTGGCTCTCTCTCTTTCACATGCACAATCTGCCCCTTTGTGTATTGCAAAGTAACTATTTTAAAGTAACCTTTTGCACTCTACGAACATCTTACCCCTAAAGAAATGAATAGAAACTTTTTCACAATGACATGAGATAAAATGGTCAACATGTTGAGATCTCTTGAACAGGGATGTTTTTCCCAAAAGCATTGCTAGCCACCAGCAATCGCAAGGTCTGTCATCACCATCATAGTTTTATGACTTGGTGTTTCACACTACCATAGTTCCAACAAACATTTGCAAACAACTTTGTATGGCTGGGGCTACTAATCTCGACTGTGCTTGCAAGACTTCCTTTCCTTCAGATTAGCTTAGCTTTGCTTGGTTAGCCATCTACAGTACATTGGGTCAACTTCACAAACATGTGTTTTGAGTGTGTGTACGGGTGAGAAGCAGAGACAAAAAATAAATATTAAGTCAGTGTTGAGGTCTTGAATAAAGGTTATCGCAGATTATTGTGAATATGTGTCAAATATATTTGCCTTTGGGTGCATGTATAGAGGCAGAGATTTAAATCTATTCACAAGCCTGAAATCTGACAAAGTTCGACAAAAGCTTTGACATACGACACCTCTCCCTTGCAAAATGCCACCCACACCCATGGTTTCTATTCTTTTTTATCAAACACACACACACACACACACATGCATTAATGCAGCACGTGCTGTCATGAGCCCTGCTTCTGGTGCTAGGAGAAATTAAAAGTGACATGAGTAGTTTCATCAGATGCTGAATGGTGTGAGTATGAATGTATTGTTGTCTGGGCCATAGAGACCCTCTCCCCACACCCTCACACAGCTGTTGACCCTAACCAAGGTCATATGGCACGCTCGCACACACATACAGTAACACTCCTGAAAGCAATAGCTGTATCTCAGTGATACTCGGGTCATATTTCCCATCGGGACAATGTGAAGTCTGTGCGCTGGACGCTGGAATGCGAGCACACACACGTCTATCTGTCCCAGTGCTTTTTTTTTGAGGATCCAATAAACTGTAAAATCTGTGTTTTAACAGAAGGGCCTGACCCTACTCTCTCAACCGTGCATATACGTGTCTCTGTGTTGTTTGTGCATGTGTGTGTGTGTTAGTTTGTGTACCTTTGCACTAATATGCTGCACATTAGCCCAAAAAATGTTTGGACACTTGATCACCCAAAAGTGAACATTCTGTCATCAATTACTCACCCACGTGTAGTTCCAAACTTACATTTTATGTCAATTTTAATTTTTGGATGAACTTGGATTTATCTTAAGGTCCAATGTTTGCCATTAACGAACCATTAACTATGACTTTTGCCTTAATAAACTTCAAATTTGCTGTTTATTACCACAAGGTGGGACTGATTATTTGAATGTCAAGACTTTTCAGATTAATGCAGACTAATAAAATCATCAAACTATTCTGGAGCTAAGCCATGGAAAGCTTTGAAGATGTATAGTTGCACTTTGTAATGAATTATGTATTAAACAGGTACTGTAGCCAGTGTAGATTGATAAGTACAGGAGCAATGTGCTCTCTCTTCTTAATACCCATTAGGATCCTAGAGAGAGAGAGAGAGAGAGTGTGTGGCCAGACTCAAACCCAAATATAATGCATTACAGTAATCCAAATAAGATGACACAAAAGCATTCACAACTTTCTCAACCAGATGGAAAAAACAACTATATTTAACAAACACTTCATGAACTGACTTCCTACATCCATTAAAAATCACCAAAACACCACCTGATTAATAGCTGCTCAGCAACAATGAACAAGTTAGTTTTGAGAACATGCAGACGGCATTTTGATATTTGGTATCTAATGTAATGAGATATTTTTAACCGCACTTAAGTACTTTTTTGGCCATTGTATAAATAATTTTGGTTCTAGCCGAAACAAAAGATATCAAAGAGAGATGCTAAAGCAATATGTCACTTACATGTTTATATTGTGTATATCTGCCAAAGTCGGAGTGGAAATAAAATAAAAACTATTATTGATAAGACGTGTTTGTATGCATCTGCAGGTCCGTTGCTGTCTTAACAGAGTGCATGCGGAACAAAACTGTGGCAAAGTTTTTACGAGAGCGCCAGGAAAGTCTTAAACACTCCCTTCCTCTTGGGTCCTACCTGCTTAAACCTGTCCAGAGGATCCTGAAGTATCATCTACTACTGCATGTAAGTACACAAACACCTAGAATGGCCTTCCTAAACACATACAGACTCTAGACATAGTACACCTGTACACAAACACTGCCCTAGCTACACACACACACAGATGACTGTGGCACTGATCTGAGATCACAGATGTACCGGTGTTTGCAGGAGATTGCCACTCATCTGGAGAAGGATTCAGAGATGTATGATGTAATCCAGGAGGCCATCGACACCATGCAGAGGGTTGCCTGGCACATCAATGACATGAAGAGAAAACACGAGCATGCAGTGAGACTGCAGGTTTGTGTAACACACACACACACACACACACAAAGGTTATAATAGTTTTAGAATTTTTCTTTAGTTTTAGTTTTCATTTCGTTTTGACTGTTTTCAAATTCAGTTAGTTTTAATTAGTTTTTAGAGGCAGATTTGCTAGTTTTTATTAGTTTTTATAAGTTTTAGTTTAATATTTATTAGTTACAGTGTTTAGTTTTCGTTTTTTTGTTTTTTTGTAAATTAGAATGTTTGTCAGGTGCATGAATCAAAATCACTAGAACAAGTATTGTATAATAAAAACTATAATATAACTGTTTTCACTGATATATTTAATGGTTTCTGTTGTCAGAAAAACTTGGAAAACAAGAGCTCGTGCTCGCGCGGCACTACCAGAGACTCGCTGAGGTTTTTCCAAGAAGTCGCTAGATTTATCGCAGTTTTTTGGAGATTTTAATCAAAGAACTGGCTTTACTGACGAGATGCGCATAATATATCGTTCGATATATATCGCCCAGCCCTATGACTCATAATCAAAGAAAACCCAAATAGGACTGCCGTTTTCTTCCAACATTCGCTGCAGCCATCACGCTAGCCGGCGGCCTTGTGGACAGACTGTGGACACGTGACGTCACATTAGGGCTGGGCGATATATATCGTACCATATATTATGCGCATCTCATCAGTAAAGACGGTTCTTTGATTAGCAGGAACACTCTGTCAGCTAAGCTGGCGTTCCTTTTAAAAACAGCTGACAGAGTTTTCCCGCTAATCAAAGAACCGTCTTTACTGATGAGATGCGCATAATATATCGTATGATATATATCGCCCAGCCCTTTGCACGTGATACCATACTTAAGCCTGGCTTAAAACTGGCAGCGGGAAGTAAATAGATTTTAATTCAACCCAAAAGGCTTATTACAAAGACGAAAACGAAGGACGTTTTTGCTATAATATTAGTTTAAGTTAGTTTAAGTTAGTCCGTTTTTTTTTTTTTAACTATCGTTGTTATTTTTATTTCAGTTAACGTAAATGCTTTTTCAATTCCAGTTTTTTTTTTTTCATTCATTTTCGTTAACTATAATAACCTTGAGACACACTCATATACATAATATGGACCATCAAGACTAGTATATCAGTTACTTCACAAGAATACATGAGCGTTAATTGACCTGGGCTACGTTCCCCGTAGAAATGCAAGCCTATGTAAATCATAGATCTGCTAATATCTACCATCTATTTAGGCTTAGAAAAAGAGTGTCATACAGTTGTTGTTTGTTTTACTGGCATATGGTCTACGACAGGGGTGTCCAACTCTCCTACTGAAAAACAATGTTGCTGTAAAGTTAAACACTCAAACCAGCTAATCAGTGTCTTCAGGGTTAATAAATTTACAGGCAAGAAACTAAACTCTAGCATAAAAAGGGCCCTCCTGGAGCCCGATTGGACACCCCTGGTCTACTATGACTATGACATGGTCATCAAAAGGAAAAGACAATCCCGAACCAAGTAAAATCCACTACCAACTACTTTCATTTGATTTTGGCTAAAGGGTGCATGCTTTTTATGGATGGGTGTGTGGTAACAGATAGCAGAACATTACAAACGTCATTCAACCCTTCGGCTAATTTACTTGATGTGCTTGAAGACTGATGCTCCTCCTCTTCTGCTCTCACCATCTCATCCATCTCTTTTAGGAGATTCAGAGTTTGCTGACTAACTGGAAGGGGCTTGATCTGATTAGCTACGGCGAGCTGGTTCTTGAGGGAACATTCCGTATCCAGAGAGCGAAAAATGAACGAACACTCTTCCTGTTCGACAAACTTCTGCTGATCACCAAGAAACGCGAGGAGACTTATACCTACAAAGCCCATATTCTGGTGAGGCCATATACCTACCAACTCCCCATTTTGGACAATCAGATCAAGCTGGTGTTTCAGACATAGTAGTTTTATGGTAGCTGGTAGTTAAAGTGCTCTACCAAGTCACCCTTGTCCTCACCAGCTGGACATACTGCATTTCTTTTTAGACACTTGTCTCTGGAATATGCCATTCGGGGAGCAGCTTGCATTCTTCACATCTCTTGCAATGTAGCCATGGCAAATACAAGCGATGGTCTGTGCGTGTAAGCTTTGGTGGAAAATCCAGAGGCACAAATGAGTCATTTTGCAGCTACTGTAGTAAACAGCTTTGGATAGTACTCACAATAAAGATGCAAATATAATGTGTTTTGAACCCTGATAGTACTGTTATTTTTAGTTACAGTCTTTTGACTAAAATGCCTTTTCGTTTTAGTTGCATTTTAGTTGCTTGAATTGTTTTTAGTTTTAAAACTAGATTGAGTCAAAGAAATCTACAGTAAATTTAATCATCTAAAATCTAAGTTTGATATTAAGGTTTTATCATGAAAGACTGGTTTACCTGCGGTGACACTACTAATGGTTGTATAGAATAATTATGCATTCTTTATTACAATTACGCAAATATTATTAATTCTTTCAAGCAGACATATTTATAAATAAAGTTAGATAATTTTTAGGACTACTAACCACTTCTAAATAAGACGTAATTTACATTTTTTATTTGAATACTTGTCAAAACTGACATCAATTTATGAGTAATTTTCTGTTCATGCGATGCGAGAGAGTACTCATGCGCTGTGTGAGACATGCTCTCTTTGTGACTGAATTGAGTTTTCTCTTGCATCGTTCAATGTACACATCTATGCTTTGAATTACACAGCAGATGCTTCCTAAATCATCCCTCTATTTCATTTTCTTCTCGTTTTTATTCACTGATGAAAATGTCAGTAGATTTTTGTCATTTAAAATAAGTTTTTTTAAGCAAAAAAAAGAAAAATAAAACTTTTGAAAAACTGTAACCCGAAAGGGAGATCTCTGCACCTCATTTATTCCCAAAGGCTTTATAATAGTACCATAAGGGCACATATTAGTAACTTAAGAGTGCGTACTATTACCACTCAAAGGTACTAGTATGCAACCTTTGTGGGTTAGGCAAAACACGGCAAAGCAAGTATACTATTTTTACACATTTCTGCCAGTGTGCAATTGAAATATGCATTAATTGTTGTTATTGTTCAATAAAATGTTTTGAACTATATTCTGTTTCTCTACATTTTTCCAGTGCTGTAACCTAATGTTGGTAGAAGTTATTCCCAAAGAGCCTCTAAGCTTCAGCGTGTTTCACTACAAAAACCCCAAACTTCAACACACGGTGCAGGTAATATTTTACATTTTTTCACACACGCACACAAACAGCAAGTAACCCAAGATCAGCGGGTTGTGTTAAACACAGTGGAATGTCCAGCCTGAGGCCAGGCTTCTGACGGACAGCCAATCGCCTTGAACTTTACCCTAGTAAAACCACACCCCTTTACCTACAGGCTTCGGCATGTATGAATATACACACACAAAAGTGTGTGCGTGAGTGATGGTACGAGTCTCGCCTAAAGCCAGTGCTGGTACATCTGACCTTTGTGTTGGACCTCAGCCGAGTAGACATAAATATGATTCAGTATGTGCCACAGAGGCCTGATCTTACTGAATGCTTGTAAATCACTTTGCCTCCTAAATATTGAATGTTTCACCGTTATCTCAGCCGCTGATACATGCCCGGTCATATGTACTCCATGACTTCATAACCTCCTAGGGGTTAGTACATCCATCCATCTATCTATCTATCTATCTATCCAACCATCAATCTCCAGCTATTGATATTTATTCAATTCTAGATATTTAGCCTGAATAATGAACCCTCACAGCAGGATGTTGGGTTTTCCTGTCTCTGAAATGAACCGTGTATAAGTGCGTCACTGCTGAGTAGCAGTTCCAGTCATCCACATCTGTGTGTGTTTGTTACTGATTCTGCTGACGTTCACCTAGTTGATGGAAGTGTTTGTTTTGATTTTGACGGATGGTGTTTTCTGATAGTGGGATGGCTCGGTCACAGTACTTTTAAAGGTGTGTTGGTAAATGATCTTAAACTTGCAGATTGTGCTGATATATGTCTCTAATCCATTTTTAGGCGAAGTCTCAACAGGACAAGAAAATGTGGGTCCTGCATCTAAAACGGCTGATCCTTGAAAACCATCCTGCCAAAATACCGGCCAAGGTTAGAACGTGCACATTGCTCTTGCTCTGCTTTTGTACAACACGCTCTGTAATTCAGCAGCTGTGGCTGAATCTGGCTATTCAGTGTCAACTGTGTCAAGCTAAAGTAGTTCACACAGAGAGAATAAAAGAACTTCAAAGGTGGAGCAGACGTTTCTGTCCATACTGAAGTGAAGATATAGTGCCACCCAGAGGCCCTTTAGTCAAAATGATATTTTTCACAGAATGTTTGCTAATTTAAACTAAATTACAGGCTCATTTAAATGTCTTGATTCATTTCAAGTCAAGGTTGTTAATTTCTTTTCTTGTTGTTTTTTCACTGACATTTTCATTACTCTTATACAACAACTAACACTAATGACTTTAAATTGTTGTAGTTTAATTTAAAAAATCTATGTCTAATTTTACATATATACATATATATATATATAAAACACAGGGTAAACGTATAATAAAATACTTTTTATTAAAAATTGTGCATAAATTAATGGTAGTTCTTGAAACAGTATTATACATAGCAAACACAAATACATACTAAAAAAAAGTGTTTAAGGAAGGTTTTATTTCTGTCTCTTTAGGCTAAGCAGGCCATTCTGGAGATGGATACTGCAAGTAAGCATTATTTTAACTTTAAGCTGAAAGCTACACAGCACTATATCGAGCACTTTCTGTGCGTTACGAAGACTTTTTTTAAGACACCATTCTTAACTTTTTTCAGACCACCCAAGTTTTAACTACAACTCTGATGACAAGAGAGTAAACACTAAAGAGGGTCCTTCACCCCGGAGAGTACGCAGGAAGACAGGTGAGACCCATAACAAGCAAAAACAAACACAACAATTTTTCACTGATCATGCTTACTCATTCTGTGTCTCTCCATCTGTCTTGTTGTTTCATCAGAGCCCTTATCTAAGTTATTGAAAAACTCCAAACATATAAGTAAGTAGCATTCGTATGAAAATGATCATTGAGAAAAAATATGCTAACATTATATTAATCTTTTAAACATTTTGTCTTTCTCTCTGCCTTATTGTTGCTGTAGTATCCAGTCCAGATATTCCGAAGGTAAAGAACATCACCCATAGCATGCAATCATTAATCCATTATACAAATCTGATTTGAAATCTTTAAAAAGTAAATTAAAAATGTATTTGCTCCTCACAGCGTTCTAGTTTGGGAGTCACTCTGCTGTCACCTGTTGCCAGTTTGGGTACCATAGGCCGATCTCGTAGCCTTGTTAGCGAATCACAGGAATCTCTGGACCCTGGTGACCACAGTGATGTTGATGACGAACCGCATCCACAGGATGCTGATGATGAGGACGAGACTGGTTTGGTGAGTCTTAACTGACATTTACCCCCAGTTTCACAGACAAGGCTTAAGCTAGTCCCAGACTAAATTGCATGTTTGAGCCGTCTCAGAGGAAGATATCTTGCTCTGACATATCTTAAAACACGTCAGTGTCATTGTTCTGTGTTAAGATGCACACCTGTAATACTTTCTTATAAGGCATTTTTGTAAAAGTTGCTCAAATATCTTAATTTAACTAATGCCTAGTCCTGGCTTAAGCTAAGCCCTGTTTGTGAAACTGGGCCTTGATGTATTATTTTAATCCTATTAATAATTACTTAGGGGTCTGTTAAACTATCAGCAAACAAGGGAATGGCAGTTAGTAAAGGGTTTAAGATCAGAGATGCTAACATACTGAAAACTAAAAATAAAAGAACAAGAGAGCCTAGGTATATCAAAGAAGAATCTAAAAAACACCCAGAAAATCTGTGTAGCAATGCCCTCAAAACACCTTAGTTTTATGCTTGCTATTTTTGAAAGAAAGTGCACCGCTTTAAATTTCAAAATATAAGGCTATGATTATATTTCATTTTTGTTGATTATCAATAATATTCTAAGAGTCAACTTTTGCATGATCAGAGTTCTAGGGGTAAGCTGAGGGTACCAGGAAAGGGCAGCCGGAAAAGACTGAACCAGCAAGTCTCAGTGGACAGTATTGACCAGTTGAGAAACAACAACCTTACTCATGCAGACCTCCAGGTAAGGACACCGTGTGATACATAAAGTGGCTAGGACATAGTGTACACCAATAATAACTGTGATTCCTGCAGCCCTAATCTTATAATTTGTATAGTAATGTTTATTAATTTTTTTTTTTTCATTCAGACTGCTAAAGAGTCCCTGCAAAATAAGGTTATCACGCCCCCTATCCTACGGGTTACCGCACCTCCAGAAGGGGACAGAGATGAACGCTACTCTCGCATGCTGGGAACTGGAGAGGAACCTTCCTTCCGCAACATTTGGACAGACCATCGAGTCCGGAGGGCTATGTTTCCAACTCGTCAAAAGAGTTTTCAAATTGATGATGATGAAGACATCTATCAGATGTTCGTGCCAGCGGAGAATGATGTGAGCAGTCATGATGCTGAGAGTGACCATGAGACTGCTGACCATTCAGAAAGACCCTGCAGCTGGCATGTTGAGCAAACTAAAACATCTCGGTTAGACCTCCCCACAAGCAGGAGCAGAGTACTTCGCAGGGCCAGCAGTGTTGGAGAGAACCAAAGTGAGCAACAAAGCACTACCAAGCGAGCCCTACAAGAAGAAGAAACCACCAACCAGACTGAGTCTTCAAGCAATGAAATATCAGGGTCATCTTCTGCTGAGCAGTTAACAATTGATGATATCGAGAATGTTTATGACAACATTAGTTACGAGGAGCTTCAGGCCATGGGGCTTATCCGCAAGGATCAAGTTAACCATGGAGACTCTGAGGTATCACATGTCAAATCACGGATAGCTCCACAAGTTATAATAACTCCAACTGAAACCGAGAGTTCATCTGAAAGCAATAGGTCTTCTGGTCAAGGCGGGGAGCCACTTGAGACATGTGAACTGCAAATTGTTGAGGATGAGGAGAATGTGTATGATACCATTGTGTTCCAGGAGCCCCCAGTCATTGCATCTGTGAAGGATCAGGGAAAACCAGAGAGTCTGCAGACATCTGAAGTAGACCTCATGGCTAGCCAGATTATAGGACGGTTTGCATCTGAGGAAAAAATCTGTCCTAAAAATATGACAGAGTTTGAACAGCCCCACATTCCCTCTGCTGCAGATTCAGACACTGAAGCATCTCAGCTTTCCTCAGCTGATCATAAATTAGAGCAAGTGGAAGAGATCTGGACAGATTTAGAGAACTACATCCGGAACAATGAAAAGAAGCCAGATAGACTTCCAGCTGCATTTCCTGTAAGTCGAACGGACACTACAGGTAAAACACAGGACTCTCCAAAAAAAGTACATGATTCCCCACACAAAGCACAAGACTCTCCGCAAAAAACACATAACTCACCAAGTAAAGGGAACAGGGTGCAACAAAGAGTTAGTGATTCCCAATGCAAAACACAAGAATCTCCAAGTAAGAAAACAGTCCCTGTTTGTGCTGCATCTGGGTCACCCAACCCACCAGCCTCTAACCCCTCTCCAGCTCCCCAGATCCCCATCTTTAACATTCCCGAAATTGTAGAAACTAGGTTGGATGAGAAAGATGAAGCATCTTCTCCTGCACCACCTCCCCTTCCACTCCCTCCAACCCCTGAGCCTCAACCTGGTACAGTGAAGAGCATCCGTAACAAACTTGCAAGATTAAGCAGTGGAAGCTTTAGGATGGATGATGAGGATATCCCCTCACCAAAGGACTCAGAGCTTCAGACTCTGTTTAGTGGCATGGAATCAGGCTCCTCTAATATGCTGCTGAGTGTCGAAGCTGGGGACCAGTTTCTTGAGCTTGGAGAGAGGGGTAAGAACAGAGTGTTCCTTATGGCTAGACAGTACAGTCAGAAGATCAAAAAGGCCAACCAGTTACTGAAGATGAAGAGCATGGACCATGAACCCAGTTGTGCTAAGCTAAGGCTAGGCAAACAGAAAGACTTGGCAGCCATACTGGAGGAGAAGAAACAAGGTGGCACTGCAATAGGTAAGACATACCTGTATGGCAAAGATTACTTTTTCTTTGTTAAAGATTAAACATGATACATTGGTTTATGAATTCATCTGCCTTCTTTTGTTCTGTTTAGGAGCAAGAATAGCAGAGTACTCTCATCTGTATGAACACGTGGTTTTTAAAGGTTCTCCAACCACTCCTCCAGTGCTCAAGTCATCTATCAGTATTGCTGGCCCCCATCCACTTTTCCCCAGCACCACATCCTCCTCTTCCCTATCTGAGAGCTCCACCCAAGAGTCTGACTGGTTGAACTGCATGTACAGTAATGGTGAACTTGCTGATTTTGTGTCTTGGCCAGCAGAAACAACAGTATGCACTTCAACCCCACAGAGAGGACTGGCACAAGCAAGTTCTACTCCTGCTTTGAAGAATCTCCCTTCTATTCCAAGTACTCTACCCAATCAGCGTTGGAGTACTTGTGTGACACCAATTAAAGATGACTCTGATCACATTTACACTTCAATTGGGCCACGCAATGCCAAGGTGTCATCCTATGATCGCTGCCAGTCCTCATCTTCACTGATAGACCAGACTGGAAAAGAGAGTGGCAGGGTTCTAAGTAATCAGGCATGGGAGGTGAACGGAAACGATTTAAGGACACACATGCCACGGCAGCACAGCCTACCAGATTGCCCTGTCCAAGGGACTTCAGACCTCGCGGTGGCATGTGATATCACACTGCAAGACTCACAGAAAATACTGGTCCTCAACAAAAAGGTGCCACTGAATGCACAAAGTGCGACCGAAAATTATCTGGCCAACTTTAAAGACACTGGAGATGATGATGACGACTATGTAGAGATCCGTTCTGAAGATGAGGGTGAGGAGCAGAAGCAGGATCTGCCTGAAGCTGCAGTAAATTTCTGCAACGCAAATCAAGGCAGCATGCAAGCCCTCGTAAAAGGACAGCAGGTTTCCACTGACTCTGAGATGGCTCTGCAGGGATACTTGTGGAATGATCCAGATTGCAGCCAGCAAGATGTGAATCAGCCCACTATTGTCCAGTCTCTGAGGGAAAAGTTCCAGTGTCTCAGCTCAAGCAGTTTTGCATAGGAAGCTAGAAAAGATGGACAAGATGTCACATACTTGGCACACAGGAAGAAATTAGACACAGCAAACTTAAACTTCCACATGGAACATGTTACACAACTTAAAGACACAAGCACAAGACATACTACATTTTTACAAAGCTAGATGCACTCAACAACATACGATTTGTAAATGATGGATTCAGCATTACTCTGCTCATCTCTACACTTGAATTCAGTTAAACACGGTAGTTATATATCCAAACAGAACACTGTACACAACATCTTTCAAATTATTTATCTTATCTCTCTTTTTCTTAATATGAAGAGCCAACAATTACATGAAAAGTCATGTACATGCCAGAACATGTTTTAAGAAAAGAAAGAAAATGAAAGAAACACATGGCTACATGGGCTTGAGTGGCAGGCACTAGTTAAACTTATTTCTCTCTAAATCTAAAGTTACAATATTCTCGAACTACTGGTTATAATATTCTAGTACATGTATATACATATATACAAGCTTTAAGATAAGCCACATAAGGTGCACATGAATGGTGATGTTAATTAAAGTATCTGCCATTATTCCTGTGTAAACAACAGGACCTTAAGCCAATTACTAAATATTTTCCTTTTAATTGTGTATAAGTTAGTAAATTTGGTTGCGTAGGTGGCTGCATTTACAGGAAACTATGCTAACATCAGCCAGTGACCATTCTGTGTGTAATTTGTAATATTTGCATGCCACATTTTTCAGAGCCCAAGAACACATAGAATCCATACATATATTTTATTATGCTGTACATTAGGTATATATATAGAGAGATTTATCAGTTTGGAAAGTCATAAGTATTTTAAAAAATGCGATCTGGTTTTGCTAAAATCCTAGTTTTAATCAACCAAGCCTCAGGCATAAGCATATTGTGAGTAATTATGGCATAAACTTACTATACTGCTTTTAGATGTAATTTTTGCTAGCATCGTGTCAGGAACAGGACAATATCATTTATAGTGTGTTCATTTTTGGTTAAACTGATTGTGTTCAGGGACCATGATGGAGATTTAAGAAGTGTCACAAATGTACTGTAATTTAATGTAAATTTGAGTTTAATCCTGTGCAGTCTGATCATTTGTTGGCTGTCCCCACCCTGTCTCCGCATTCAAACTACACACTGTCTGTCATCCCAAAGACTTAGCTATTTTAGCACATTTCAGTTTATTGTTCTTATTTATTTACTTCCCCCAATTTTCAGATGTCTGTTTCGATTTAAAGAAACTGTAATTATTATGTTTTGATCAGTGGTTCATCTGGTATGAAAACGTTTCAAATGTGTTGTGAATATTGCAGTATCTCTGCTTTTAATGCGCATTGTTCAAAGATGTTACCTTATCAAGATGTTACATTGCAAGAAGAAATCTCCTAAAATCATGATCTATGTTCCACTGTAAATAATCTGATGGAAGCTTTGAATGAAGTATGTTTATATAGTTTTTCTTTCATTTTTATTGAGTTGTACATTTTGTTTTCTGTTTCACTGGTGGGGACTGTTATCCATTGGAATTGTTACTTTTGCACTTTCCCTCCTTTTAAGCATTCTATCTGTAAAGATGTACATTTTCATGAATGTTGCCATTCACCTATTTTCGTGATCTTAATTTAAGTTTTTGCCTTTTTTTTATAACTGCCTAGTTGTAACTGGTCAAAGATGTAATGTAGGCAACAAATAAACGTTCAATTCAAACAAAACTGCTTTTGACTTCTGTTCTTCCATAAAGTTAAATGTTTCATTTTTTAACCTGTAACAAACTTTATTAAACTGGGGAAAAAGCAATAGCTTGGAGACTTGGTAGACAACTCTCTTGCACAAACAGAATTTAGGTTCTTGCTTAGAAAAGCAAGCATCTCTGCTCTCTCAGCGGTCAGTCTGTTTTGCTTCCCATCCAGGATAGAGGATACTGCTTTAAAGTCTTTTCACTTCCTATAGTAAACTCCTCAAATGGTTCAAGACATGTCTTTGTTTTTTCAAGCAAGGCCCATGGTTTGCTGTGAGTGTTGTGGGTAGGTCATGGTTCTGTTCCAATAAAGTCTCTATCATGATCACCTCGGTCTTACATCTTGCTGGAGGCGTTTTGGTTCCATGTTCATCTCAATCTGGATATCTTGTTGCTGGCGTTGTCTCAAAGGACTTTGCTAAGCGAATTTGCCACTTGTCAAGCATTTCCTAGAGTAGATGTGATTGTGTCACTGGTGTGTGACCCAAGGAAAGTTGGTTGCACTTCACTTTGTGGTACAAAAAGCTTGTCCAACCAGTGTGCAGTGTAAAAGCGACACCGGAGACACGTTGGAGCTCCAGATGTCTGTTGTAAATCTCTCCGGAGATGTGTTTGGACACCAAAAGGTTCTGGCTTCTTGAAGTCACACGCTGCACTGCGACTGCGCGAGAGAGTAAACTTTTAAATCGCCTAGCAAGAATTATAAGTCAGATTGGCCAAATGTCACCGATACCCGATCTAGAATTTTATTTAATATCGATGGCGATACAAAAATTGGATCGGAGCATCTCTACTCCAGATGATGTCTATTTCAGGGAAGGTCTTGTGTATTTCAGCAGGACAATGCAAAACCACATACTGCAGCTACATTATTACAACAGCATGGCTTCACTGTAGATGAGTCTGGTGCTGAATTGACCTGCTGCTGTCCAGATCCTTCACCAATAGAGAATATTTGTCGCATCATTAAAGAAAAATACCTCAAAGACGAGCACAAACTCTTCAGCAGTTGGAAACACATACAGACACACTTGCATACTTTGCAGAGTGACTTCACTCTCCCATTGTCAATACAAGATCTTGCCAAAAATGAATGCAAGTTCTGATAGAAGATGTAAACGTTGTGATGCTGCATTACATTTTCTAAACAATGCAGCAAAGAAAAACCACAATGCTATCAAAGCTAAAGGTGTTGCAAAAAATACTGGTGTACAACTAAAAAAAAAGAGGCAAAAGTTGACTCCATCACGTCCCAAAGACTTTCAGTAAAGTCAAACTCAGTGGCCTGTAGCACAAAGCAAGATGAACAAACCTCAGAGTGGCAGAACAAGTTTTGAGTTCTGAGCTAAAAAAAAAGAGCTAAAAATGTTTAATCCATTTAAATATGAAGCTTATAATTAACTGAAAATTTAAATTAAATTTAAGTGTTTGCTTATTTGCTGACTATTTATAGAAGGAGCATTTTGAAGAAGAGGAAGAAGAAGTTTTATTTATACAGTGCCTTTCCAATGCTTAAGGTCATAGTATATCACAACAATCAATACAAACGACAACGGCCAATGAGCCATACAGACGCAATCCAGAAAACCACATTTATCCAAATACATATAGAAAAAATATGTTTTAGATGGCTCTTAATGATGTATTTTGTATTGTAAGAGGTAGTGCACTCAACAGTTTAGGAGCATTTACAACAAAAGACTTGTGAAATCACGCTCACCATAGAGATCTACAGACACCTAGTTACTCCACCATGGTATTAGAGGTTATTTTCCACCAGGTGGCACTAATCTGCATTAGTTCAATGGATTTTAACGGATTGGTTCGCTTGCAGATTTTTACTCACCTCCATGTTATCCAAGATGTATTTTTCTTTCTTCAGTCTAAAAGAAATTTTCCAGAATTGCAGTTTTAATGCACCTTCATATGGATACATTTTACAGTCTATGATATGAATACGTAGTCAATTTAGAAAGGGTATGGATTCTGGAGTCACGTATTTTTGGTGGCATTTCCGATGTTGCACGATGCTGTTTACACCAACGCCAGACTCGCTTGCTTGTTGTTAAGCTTAATACAGAGACTGCTTTTGAAACGGTTTAATAGTGGTTTAAATGGTTAACTGCAGTGGTAAACAGCTCAAACACAATCTTGACCTGTCTGTCACCAATGAAGGCAGGTCATAACGGTCGCTGCTCCGCCAGACCACTAGAGGTCCTTGAATCGTAATAAACGCCTCGGCGAAAACCCTCGAGTGAATTACCGCATCCAAACAGGGAATTGTAGTTTTTATGGCTCTATCAACCTGTGATTTAATATGTGCAGTTTTAGAGCTGTTTATAAACATATTCATGTAGAGTCGAATCTTTGGATCGGTTTAGTGGCTCATGTGTGTGTTTGTGTGTGAACTAAAACTTGCTGTTCTGGCTTGATCTGGAACTTTCCACACGCGCCCCTCCCGCTTGCGCGCTACCCATAACCCCTCGCGCGCGTCTCCATTCTTCTCTCCCATCCAACATGTCGATGATGACAGAGGGTCCGTTAAACGTGCTCGGCCAGAGGACGAGCGGCGAGTCCGTGAGGACTCAAAACGGTGAGTAGGGTATGAGTTCACATTTGCTCTCAATAAAACGCAGCCGCGCGGTGAACGGGCCGCGCGCGACAGAGTTTGAACGGAAGAGCGGCCGGCGTCTCGAGCAGCACGTGCGGCTTACATGAATCAGTGTGTAATCCTTGATTTACGTCGAAATACGTCTTCATCTTTAAGCAATGTCTTCTAAGGTCGATAACAAATGAATTCCGTCGGTCTGCGCGCTGTCGATACAGTGAAGCGTGAGCCGGTAGATCATCTCTGATATTACGCAGGAGCAGCATTGTCAGTGAACGCATTTCACAAAGTGGGTGTGAAGAAGCCCATAATGCGAAAAATCCTAACTTGCACTACACAATACAGTAACGTGGAATAGCTGTGATTAATATATGCGCATGCATACATGGTAGACTTCAGCTTTTGTGTGATGCTACATTCACGCCCCACCTGCTGACAGTTTAAGTCCTCATTACTGCCGTATAAGGAGCTGGAAAAGAGCTCGGTATTGTGATTAAAAACGGCAGATGGAAATGGAATTGCGTATTGATTTCCATTCGTACAAATATTATGGTTAGTGAAGTAAATCCATAGTCAATTTGTGCACTTAGCAAACATATACATACATACATACACATGCATATGTATTAATTCATTAGTTTTGAGAGTCTGTGGTTAATTTTTGGGGAAGATGTACAATTTAGACCGCTAATGTTAGTGTAACAGGTGCAGTAGGCCTAATTCTGTATTTCATCATATCTAGGCTAATAATATCAAAAATAGTAAATAAGTAACTCTGAACCTGCACCTATGTGACCAATAATTTATGCTCAAGCAAGTACGAGGTCAAACACATCCGCGTTTACATACAAAATGGTTTTAAAAAATATATTCTGCTTTTGGTTGTCTAGTTTCCTGTTCAGCAGTGCTATACAACATCATACAGAGGAGAAAAGAGTGAAACATAAAATGTTTAATTTCAAATGTTGCTTTGCAGTCATGGCCGCAGCATCCATTGCTAACATCGTGAAGAGCTCTCTCGGTCCCGTCGGCCTGGACAAGATGTTGGTGGATGACATCGGAGTAAGTGCAGATGTGTTTCCTCCGCTCAGAGTAACCTGTGATGTTCTTGCATGCTTATTGTCTGAAAAGAAATAGTTTGTAGGTATAAAATGCTGTGTGGATGTTCCTGTTGGGTTTTTCTCATGCTTAGGATCTGTATTTCAGGACGTGACCATCACCAATGATGGAGCCACCATCCTGAAGCTGCTGGAGGTGGAGCACCCAGCCGCTAAGGTTCTCTGTGAGCTAGCAGAGCTGCAGGATAAGGAGGTCGGAGATGGCACGACATCAGTGGTGAGGCATTTGCTGCTGCTGTTAAGAAACCCTTCCTGTTATAGTGCCATCCATACAGTATCCGTATGCGTGGCTATGCTAACAGGATACAGAAAGTGTCTGTCATGATCTACGGGACCTGCAGGTTTTTCTCTGCAGCTTCCACATCCAGGCAGTACATTAGACAGCGTTGATTGAATATCAGTTAAAGTGCAAATCCATCATCTCTGTGTGTGTGTGTGTGAAGGTGATCATCGCCGCTGAGCTGCTGAAGAGTGCTGATGAGCTTGTCAAACAGAAGATCCACCCCACTTCCATCATCAGTGGATACAGACTGGCCTGCAAGTAAGTCACTTCCTGTGCCGGCAGGAAGTCTTGTTTAAGTGTGATTGACATTTTGATGTAACGGTCTAATTCGCTGTGGTTCTCAGGGAGGCAGTTCGATACATCAATGAGAACCTGACAATCGGCACGGATGATCTGGGCAGAGAGTGTCTCATCAATGCCGCCAAGACTTCCATGTCCTCTAAGATTATTGGAGTGTATCCTCTGTTTTGTGCGGTCTCGTTCTTGTGCTTGTGTGTGTGTGGAGATGCGTGCACCCATGCAAAGGAAATTCTAATGTATAACAAAATGTGTAATAAATAAAAATGTTAGGCAATAATATTAAGAAGAATGTAACATACACTACATATAAACACACATGAATGTATATATAGTGCAGCCTCTATATACAAATTCTGCTTTATTAGTAATTCTGCTTTATTATTAACAGTATTCTGTTAGTTTTGATATCATATTTTGTCTAACTATGTCTAAAATAGTGTCACATCATCCATAAAGTGGCAGGACATGGTACCCGAAATAACATGGTATTACTATGATGCTTTTGTAGCCTTCAGTTAGGCTGCATACACATAGTTTGAAACTGTATTAAGAGCTTTGCAGACCTTGGCTAATCATCTGAAATGAAAGCGTCGTTCCTTAACGTTCTGTCAGTGATGCTGATTTCTTTGCTAATATGGTGGTGGACGCCGCCCTGGCCGTGAAGTTTGTTGACGGTAAAGGTGTAGCTCGCTATCCCATAAACTCAGTGAATGTGCTGAAGGCTCACGGACGCAGCCAGAAGGAGAGTTTCCTCGTCAACGGATACGCACTTAACTGCACTGTCGGATCACAAGGTCTGGCCATGAGCATGCTGCGGTTTACCAATGCGAAGTGTGTGTTAGTATGCGTGTTGTTCAATGTTGTTTGTGGTGTTTAGGAATGGTGAAGCGCGTGGCCAATGCCAAGATAGCCTGTCTTGACTTCAGCCTCCAGAAAACCAAGATGAAGATGGGTGTTCAGGTGGTCATCAGCGATCCGGAGAAACTGGACCAGATTAGACAGAGGTGAGGTCATTTTGTGACACACACACACACAAAGAAATGTCCCATTTACATTACTGCCACACGTCTGTGGTGTGTGTAGTTATACGCGTGGGATAAAGCATTGTCGTCCCAGAGCCTCTCTTACACACAGATACACTGTCTGTGTTTTAACTTTGGGCTGTACAACATCTATCTTAATGTTGGAAGTATAAAGGTTTGGGCTCAGTAAGATTTTTTTTCAGAAAGGTTTAGGTGACAGTTATTATCACAAAATACTTAAATTTCAAATAAATGCTGTTTTTCAAAGAATCCTAAAAAAGTGAAAATTCTGTAAAAAAAACCAAAAAAAAAAACCAACAAAAAACACTAATCAAAGTTATTGTAGTTTTGCTGCCTTTTTTTTTTCAAATTTGGACTTATTGAAGTAAAAATTAAAAATTTTATTTCAGCTAGTTTACAAGGTTGAAATGTAATTTTACTATAATATAAACTAACCAGGATTGAAAAGGAAAATACAAATTATTAATACTTTGAAAATTACTGTTTTTGTTTTCCCCTTTCCTATTGTTCTATTTATGTCAGAATAAGTTAGCATTCATGCTATAAATGCATTCTACCTTCTGTGTGTGGTTTTAGTTATTATTTTGGACCCTTTTTAATGTCAGTGTTTAGCACTGAACCTGTTACACATGCGCTTTAAGTATTCTTTTATTTATTTATATTTTACCTCCTGACCTTGTCATTTTCAGAAGGTTGAGCTGAATTATTTTTTTTTGTGTATACAAAAAAGTGCCATGTCTGAATTATTTCTGTTTGTATTATTAGTTTTGATCGCTCAAGCTGTGACTGGGATCATTGGTCAATCATTTTGATGGTCTCTGCTGTATTTGTTTCCCAGGGAATCAGACATCACGAAGGAGCGCATTCAGAAGATCCTGGCATCAGGGGCCAACGTGATTCTGACCACAGGAGGCATTGATGACATGTGTCTGAAATACTTTGTAGATGTAGGAGCCATGGCTGTGAGGAGGGTGCTCAAGAGGGATCTTAAACGCATCGCCAAAGCAACTGGGGGTCAGCTTCAGCCTCAGATCTAGACCTTCTGTTTTAGTAATACAGAGCTTGTTTATTCTCTTTGGCTTAGTTTTGATGACCGTGTTTGATTTGCTTCTATAGCCACTGTTTGCTCGTCTCTGTCTAACTTGGAGGGGGAGGAGACATTTGAGGTATCCATGCTGGGTCAGGCCGAGGAGGTGTTGCAGGAGAGAGTGTGTGATGACGAGCTCATCCTCGTCAAGCAGTGAGATCAACTTTCTTTTCCTTCAACAAACCTGTAGGATTGAGTTTATGCCTGATATTATTCACATTTTGAAGATCAGTGCAGGTCACGTATTGAAATACAAAAGAATGTAAGCACTGAAAACATCAAGCCTTAAATTTAAAGCGAAAATCAATTACCGCTGTGTGGGAAACAAATAAATTGTATTACTTTGCCTAAGAGGTTCAAAACAATCATCAAATTTCTCATGATTTCATCTAATTTGCTTACTACTGATAAATTATTTTCAGAAAAATACATTGCTATAAACCTCATTGGGACCTTGAGCAGTGTTTTCCATTGAAAATCACGTTTTAGTGTTTTGTTTTGTTTTTTTTTAATAGACATTTTCATTGTTCTCTTTGTCCTTCAGCACAAAGGCCCGCACATCTGCCTCTATCGTCTTGCGTGGGGCGAATGATTTCATGTGTGACGAAATGGAGCGCTCTCTGCATGATGCCCTGTGTGTGGTAAAGAGGGTGCTGGAGTCCAAATCTGTGGTGCCAGGAGGTGGCGCTGTAGAGGCTGCACTCTCCATTTATCTGGAGAACTACGCCACAAGCATGGTGAGGAGCCCGATTCAGAGCTCCTATGAACTTTATTTTCTTGATGTCTTGTTTGGATTTTAGGTAAAATGCTATGTTGTAACAAACCAACAGTTCAATTATAGCAGATATGTAAATGAACAATCTAGTAAGGATAGACAGGCCTTTATGGTAGTAATGTTAAGATTTTATGTTATATATTTCTGTATTGTGTGATTGGATGTATGCAAATTCCCATTATAATTGCTGCTGTGCCTGTTTGATGGCTTGTGCAGTTATACGCGTGGGAGACAGTGAGAGTCCTGAGTGTGGAAAGGGACAGACTAACAGCTCTGCTACAGCTGCTTCCATCCTGCTCAGAACAAACATTCAGATGCATTAACCCTCACTAGACCTGCACTGTCAACTGTTACATAGAACATAGATTTCTACTTCTGAGGTTGATCAGTTTATACGTCAGCGTGATTTCAGCTGTAGCTTTTTTTTAAGAGGAAACATCCATTTTCCATATTTGTAATGAGTTATGTAGTCGTAAAAACGTTCCGAATAGGAATTACATTGTGTTGCCACAGAAACAGGAATTATGTCAAGTCATATCTGTTTTTCACTTGAACTTGCACTCTTTCATATACGGTAGCTGTGCTGTTTAATAATTGGTGTGCGTGAATGAAGTATTGAAACGGTTTTGTGTTTGACCTAGGGTTCCCGTGAGCAGCTGGCTATTGCAGAGTTTGCTCGCTCTCTGCTCGTCATTCCTAAAACTCTGGCAGTCAACGCCGCACAAGACTCCACAGACCTGGTGGCCAAGCTCAGAGCCTTCCACAATGAGGCTCAGGTCAACCCTGAACGCAAGAACCTCAAGTGGTTAGTGCTGCTCTCTCCTCATCACACAGGGAAGCTGTTCAGGTCTTAGAAATATGACCGCGCTGTCAGACAGCAGACAAACATACAATCAGGATTAAAAACTATGGTGTTTAGAAGTAAGGTTTTCATTAAGTTTCCTAAGAATGGATTTGGTAGATGAATGGAATATGTGCAGACAATCTGGAAGCAATATGCCTTATTATGGATTAAGCTGAGAGCCAATGCAATTTAAAAAAGAAATGATTACTCTGTTTAAAGCTGATTTGTGTGTGTGTGTGTGCACTGTTAGGATCGGGTTGGACCTGGTGAATGGAAAACCAAGAGACAACAAGCAGGCAGGAGTGTATGAACCCACGATGGTTAAAACCAAGAGTCTAAAGTTCGCCACAGAGGCAGCCATCACCATCCTTCGAATCGATGACCTTATCAAGCTCTTCCCTGACCAGAAAGAGGGCGGGCCCTCCTACCAGGATGCTGTCCAATCAGGATCTCTGGAGGGATAAAGTCCGGCTAATTGGCTGGTTCTGGTGTCACTCCGCTCAGCTTTTGTATTTATATTCGGATCCATCTGAGGAGCTGTTAGTGTAGAATGTGCACTTTGTTTGCGTTACTTATTTTTTGCTATTAACATGGCTGTTGGTCATGTGTAATGTAACAAATGTTCCCCATTTCTGCCGTTTCAAAGACAATAAACCAGAATGGTGAAGAAAGGAATCTTGTTTCTGATGTTTTGTGCAAGGAAATACAAAAAAAAAGTAGTATTAAAATCAAATGCTTTTTTGGGGGGGGGGGTTTTTTTTGGACATATAAATTAGTGCTGGTCTTAATTTTGTATTTTACTCCGCTGGCTTTATTAGGCAAAGGCATTCAATATTAAATAAATACAAATACAGTTGTACCAAACAATAGCCTCCACTTCCTTCCAAGCTATGAATGTCTAAGCTACGGTGTAGTGATTTATACTGTGCCAGGCTTCAAAAAACATAATAGTCCATGTCACTTGAGCTCCTTGTTCTTATTGTAAGCAAATAAACCTCCAATTTCTTTTCAGAGGTAGTATGAATCACCATGTACTTCTCTTGTATGGAAAACGGGCTCTTCTTCATGCAGCTGGTGATATTTTTCATATTTGGGTGAACTCCTAGAGAACTTAAACAAAAATCATTCTGAATGTCAAGCTGTTTTGTTTTTCAGTAGTTAACTACTTGGCCTCAGCTGGTGACATTGGCTTTTTAACACAAACATGGCCTGAACATGACATTACAAAGGCTACAGTCTCAAATTTTGGCAATGACAACAAAAATAAATATACAGCATCCCAAATTTATCTCGTTAAAACGGCATTTCCTGTACAGATCTCCATTGCTGCTCTCGGCTACTCACTGTGGATTTTCAATTTGGTTGCACACATGAGCAGTTTGCATTTAGACCGTTCCAGCAGTCTTATTTACCTTTTTCAGACCAGTTTACACCGACTAGCCTCTCCATGGATCCAGTGGCATATCTGGGCGTACTTGGTTGGTGTTATTCTGACTGCCACGTTATAGTCCTTCTGTATCCCGTCGACATCCACCCACTGGTGTCCAGAGAACACGCCAATTACCTTCCTCTTCCATTTCCCTTTTCCTCCCTGGTCTCGTAGCCTCACATACACCCCGGCTCCGCTTGAACCCTTCTGAGCATCACAGTACTGATACATGAGGTCATTGGACTCCTCTAAGACTGAACAGAATCGGTAGACCACCTTCCCCGATTGGTCATTATCAAAACCAGAGAAGTGGATTCTTCCAGCTGGGACGTCCTTGACTACAGGAGCAACTCCTAACTCCATGAACTTCATCTTGTGGGGTCGTTTGAGCTCCAGGAGGGCGTAGTCATAGTCAGCCGCGATCTCCTTGCCCGCTCTCCTCATCCAGCCTGTTGGCACTTGTGTTAGCTTGACGCGTGTCCACCTGAACACTGGTTGCCTGGACTGATCTGAATCTGTGCCGCGTCTAGGACGGTTCTTCCTTTTCCTGTTGTGTTCTCTATGAAGTAGTTCTCCGTTAGTGGCTACATCTTCATTTTTTCCTCTCCTCTTGCCTCCTCGTTGGCGTCCTCCTCTGCGTCTGGAGCGAAGCTTCATGACACCCACTCGCAGCTTCTTGGTGCCTTTCAGATAGACCTGGCCATCATGGACGCAGTGGGCAGAAGTCAGTACATGTTTTGGAGAAACTAAAATGCCTGAACAACCTGTAGAGAGCCTGACTGATGCTGAAAAAGGGTAATTAGTGGTGTAATGTTTATCTGTGATCACAAAGCGTCCGTCCATGCCGTATACTTGCCGTTTTCTGCGCTTAAGGTATTCTGCATTGACGACTGAAGAAGATGCGTTTCTTAATTCGTCGTCCTCTTCCAGTTTTATTTTGGTGAAGGTGCATGTTCCGTTCTCGTACACTGTTTCGTAGGACAGCAGCCATTCCAGCTCTGCAGGCCTCGGTTCTGGCAGCTTTCTTTGGCACTCGATCCCACACATCACTCCTGGCTCACTGAAGTCTTCTGCAGTGAATTCTGGGCTTTGTAGCCTCACTGTGCTTTGGTCCAGGATCCCTGGGATCTTTATCCGTGTCGAAAGGCAGTCATCTTTATTGTTTGTAATAGATGCAACGCTGTTGACCAAAGATACAACCGCAGCCAATGCGATCAGACTGAACAACAAAGATGGAGGAACTGTCATCTTGCTCTATACCTGTAGGTGAAGACACATGAGTTCAGGGGTGAGGCTATGTTTGATAACACCAAGTTAATGGTCATAGAACAGACTGGACTACTCTGTTCATTTGTGGTAGTGATAATGTGGGGCTAAAAATGTTGTGGCGAATGAAAATTAACAACAGGAGCCAAAGAAAAAAAAAAACAACAGATGTGCGCTTGCTCAAAAGGGATTCCTGACTACTCTCATCACAGGAATGGTAATGCTGACAGCTGCATTTTGGGAAGAGTACAATTTACATATGTGACTTGATCAAGCAGATGCATTATGGTTCAAACCACCTCTGAAAGTCATGTTAATATAGCTATCAAATTTGCAAAAACTTGAACTTGAAGTGTAAATGCACTTCCTAAAGCTAGTTCCTGTAGCTCAACTGTTAGGTCAATATACCAAGATCAAGGATGCAAAAATTAAAAAAATGTATCAAATGTACTGCAACTGCTGTGCAGTTTAACTGATATCACCACTGCATCTCCCTGGAGGTGCAAATCGTTGAGCTGGCCAGCAATGAAATGCTGCAGAAGAAGCTCTTAGAAGGTTGTTACTTTGTGCAACATTAAGAACTGTAGGTAAAGTCTTAATATTGGCTTAATATTGACATGATTTTTAGCAAGAAAATTGCCAAACATAAATACAATGCATTTGCAATTTTGGAACAAGTAAATTATTTATGCTGCATGTAGTACGGTCCTGCATAAAAAAAGAAAAAGAACTGCTTGTGCTATTTATACAAATAATAATTGATAGGTAGGATATTGCTTAATATTTAATCGCATGTATGCAGTAGTGTGTATGGTGTGAGTTTTAACTTTTAAAATGACCCGATGATGAATAGAGTTTTACCAATATGCGTTCCTGAATAATGCAAGTAGATAAAGTTACATTAATGCAATCGATTATACAGTAACAGATTAAGATTAGGCTGGTGTTGTTGATTTAAAGAGTGGGCTATTAAAGGAGTAATGGTTCAAAATAATAATAATATTATATTGCTAATACTATAAAAAGCCTAAACAATACAGTGACAACGTTGTGAAAAGATAAGGATTACTTCTGTGACTGGGTTTAACTGCCTACAAGATCTGTTTCTAATTTGCATTCAGCATTAATAAACCTTTAAAATTGAAAAACTTACCCTCAAATGAACCCGACGAGAGAAAAACTTGCTCCAACTGACTCTTCTGACAGCAGTCACTGTGGTGGTGAAGGTGCTGAGTTCTGAGAGAGAGAGAGAGAGAGAGAGGGGGGCGGAACGACTGAAGAACGATATAGTTATTAGTGGCAGGCACACCCACGCCATATAAATGAGGCTTCGGGCACTTAATTTAATTATACATGGTATGGGTTAAAGCGGTTACATCCTAAGCTATTACCAGAGTAAGTTTATTTCTTTGATATATACCATTACTACAGTCCACGTTGTGAATTCATAAACCATTTCAGTTATTTTGTTAAGACAATTTTATCACCCTAACAATGTTTGTAATTATTCCTGCATATATGTGAAATATGGACACTTTTAACACCCACCATATGCATATCAACTGCAAGACATGTAATTACACCATAATTACACATCTAGTTGACATGCATCAAGCATTGTCATATTTTTCTGAATTGAATGAGCATTTCCACATCTGGATGTTTTTATTATTTATTTATTTGTTTTGTTGTTGTTGAAAGGTGATGGAAATGACAATGACAAAGATTTTATCTGAGATAATTAATTTTCCGTATTTTTTTAATTTTCTATTTCAATGCGCTACTTTCACTATTTATACTGCAAACAGCACAGAGCAGTGCACATGTATGTAAACTGGGACTCAACTTTAGCCTCGGTTACTCTTTTTGTTTTGTTTTTCTCTCCTTTTCATCTTGCCATCATTTGCTAAATCAGGTATGTCTGTGGTCACAAAGCCTGAAGATGCCGACATACTATGCAGTGGTGTCCAGTTGTTGTCCTGACCACTAAACTCAGCCTTGTGAGAGCCAGGGCCTGACCACTACCTGTTTTTTATGTGTAGACTGTGGAGGTATGCATCTATCTGGCACTTCTGTCCACATCTACTGCTTGCAAATTATCCATTCTACTGCCATCTCATCTTTGAGCAAAGCATTTCAACTACAATTTGTTCGCTGCAGCTTAGACGGTCATGCAGCCAATATAGCAATTACAAACATACCTTCGCCCTTGCATGTCACACCGATATCCACTCATAAATCTGACTGTATTTAGTAAAAATAGCGTATATAATTTTATCATGCAAGCTGTTGTAAACTGCTGACAATAAATCATCTGCAACTAAATGTAATTATGAGGCTTCAACATACAATTAACACACCCATAAATGTAAGCAATAACACTCTCTGACCATCATCTATTTCTGGGCTGATCGGAATCTCTTTGAGAAAAGCCACAATATATTTTGTGTCTTTGCTAAATTGAATTTGAAAACACATGCTTATGTTTAGCTTAATTATTTCTGAACCAGATCATAAAATATCATTAATGTAATTAGCAGATCTTCTAATGCTCTCCAATGCAGAAGACGTCAGTTGTTCTGTTTAATAAGATTGTGGGCAGGTTGTTTTTCAGCCAGAATGAAAAATGTAATCACTAATAGATTCAAGTCATCTGAATAGACAGCATTGGTGGAGAAGTCCTTAAGATCAAGCCCGCAAAGACTAAGCAAAAGATATGTTTGGCCATGTATTGTACATGTTCATATGTGTTTGGATTTGTATATGGAGGGCATAGGTTTGCTCTTTCATATGACTGTGAATATGAAGCGTTGGATGAATGTTAATGGTTTTATCTCACAGGTTAATCCATGGTGAGTAGATGTGGAAAGAACAGGAGAAGTGATGGATGAACAGAAGGAGTCCAGACCAGAAGATATGGTCGTGACAGGATTTCAATGTAGGCTTCATCCAAAAGCTAAAAAATGTAGCCCCTGCAGGCAGCATTTGAAGGTAGGAAGGTTACGAGGTATATCTGAATCTAGTGAATCCAGTTTAGTTTAGAACTGTGTTTCACACTGGAAATCTGATACTGGCCACATTTAAAACAAAAAAGTCAACAGCTAAACAAAAGAATGAGATCTGGCTTGCACTGTGAAAGAAGCCTGAGATACCTTTATCTGATCGGTTTCTCAAAGCAGCATTGATAACATTCGGCCCTATGGCATGAATTTACAATTGTTAAAATGGGGTCAGATTATTCTGTGTGAGAGGGTTGAGTGTTTAAAAAGATGAGACAGACAACAATGTTAAAAGTGAAAATCAAATATGTATTTACAATATTCACAAGTGAATTAAAACAGCACTATAAAACTCACTCTATCGGTTCCATACTGTGATGATCAGCTGGATGTGCCAGCTCAGTTTGAATGGCACTCCAGCCTCCCTGTGTTCTATGTCTGTATTTTTCCACTCCATGTATCACCTGTTCACTCTGTCTCCACCCACCTCATGTGTTCACCCGATAACCAATATATTCTCCGCCCCCCCTCATGTGTCTCCATACCAACTAATATGTTCTCCTCCCCCTGTCTCGTTAGTCCTGTGTATAAATACTCCGGTTTTCTCATCATTCTCCGCTGATCATTTTATGTAGCTCGTCCCGTCTCTGTAAGCGCTTTTCCCTGTTTCTCCTTGTTTGTTTTGTTGTATATTGATTCCCTGGTATCGGTATTCTGCCTGCCTCCTGACTACGTCTCTGTTTTACCTGTATTGCTCTGTTTGCCTCGTATCCGAACATCGCTTGTTCACACTGCCCAGTGAGTTGTTCTGCAACCTTTTGATAAAGAACTTGCAGATGGATTCGACCGTCTTGCTCCTGGTTTGTAACAGTCTTTTTTTTGCTGCCGTTTTGCCTTTTCTTTTATTAGCACTGAACACCGCACTGCTGATGTTTTCATACTGTGCCCTTTTCTGTGCTTTCCAGGTGTCTGTCCTCTTCATACAGGCTGTCATGATGTCATCATA